>CM020038.1:20614860-20762360 GCA_009769605.1 Bucorvus abyssinicus
CTGAACCGTATGTGTGCCAACGAGAGCGAGAAAAGCCCGGTATTATTTATTAGACCTGCCCCAAGCACTGGGAAGCAAAAGTGGCTGAATCCTAGAGAGCTCGTTTTCGTCCTTTCCCTACAGATGTCGCCCCGTGGTTCCTTAAAGTACCATGTCGTGTCCGTGTCCCCCCTGCTCTCTACTGCTACTGCTCTTTGCAAAGACAAGTTTGAAAAGTGGTGTGGATTCTTTGTTGAGAGAAGGCACTTTGAGAGGAGCAAAATTTACGGAGAGAATGGCAGTCAAAGGGCATTAGGTCGTGGCTGAGGTTGAACGGGGAGGTGAGAGCAGGCCCTTTCCCATTAATTCATACCCTCCTTACTCTAGTACCTCTGTAACTCTCCCTGCACGTCCCTCTGTGTGAGCTGGGAGCGTTCCACTGAAGTCACTGCACATACTGTAAACCTCAGGTGAAGGAGGAATGCCCTCAGTGTCCTTTCAGCACCACTGAACTGAGAAGTCAAAATTCTTAGTTCTGGCTTTGCAAGGTTGACCCTCCTGCAGACCAGCTCCACCAGCGAGGTGCCAGGATGTGCTGATGCCATGTGCAAACGGATAGCCACATCCTCCAGTGCTCTGCCACCACCACTGTTTGTCCACACCGCTATCTCCAGACACCATTTGGAGTTCAACTTACCCAGATTGCAGGTATAGCTCAACCAAAGCTGTGGCTCTTAGAGTCCAGATGGGAGCTTTGGCTTCTGGCAAATGCAAATTTCTCTGAAACGTTTGGTGCATTTGGGACCAAATGCTGTGGTGCAAAATGTTGGTGATAGAGAAACCAGCTGGATGTAGCAAACCAGAAATGACGGCACAGGTTATAGTTGTACTGGACCACAAGGACAATGATCATAGTATATGTAATTCATTTGGGTTGAACTGTGTTTAAACTCAAGGAGAGGGATGCTGAGCCTCTGCCACTGTCCAATGACCAGCCATGTAAGTGCAGAGTCTTCAGAATGGATCAGGTAAGGCTTAATGTGGTTCATAATGTCTGGTGGAAGGGGAGTGATGCACACAGAGCCAATATTCCTCCGTTAAACCTAATTGAGATTGTCAGTGGATCGAACATATTGTGAGTGAAGCTGTTTTATTAACATCCAAGACATGTATGTGTGCTGGTGGGTATAATGCTGTGGTCTATCTGCAGAACCATGGTAACATGCCAGCTTTAACCTTTGCTCCATTGCTACTTTCACCATTGTTCCTACAAATAATGACGGATTTTCCAAGTGATATTTGCATGTTATTTTTCTGCCCAAATTTACTTCCTAAAACCAAATGTGTTTTCAAGAGAGCAGTTTAGTGTAGGGAAATCCTCTACCTTCTACCTTCGAAATCTAAAAGTTTTGAAATTGTTGGGCAGCTTTGTTAGTGGCTTAAAATTGATCCCCAGCAAAGAGAACAATATGAAGCCTATGAATATCACAGCTCTCGAAATGAGTGACTCGCATTGTGTGGTTGTGCGTGTTTGTATACACACGCTGATTAATTTAGAATTACCTGAATTTAAAAATGACAGGGTTAGCGATTACGGCTGCAGTGGTCGTGTCATTTGCTGCAGCCTGTTCGAACGAGAGTGTGCAATCAGTTGGGAGCCTGACCTCCAAATAGATGACCTAAGCTCAGACAAGCTGCCACTCATTCATCCTTGGCCGCAAAGTGATCAGGTATCACCGAGACATCTCCCTAATGAAGTGGGTTTGCTGCCTTTTGTCTGCATGAAGCACAAAATACACCAGGGTTCTTCCTTAATGATGGTGTCATTTTTTTTCAGTGTTTAAAACAAACCCAGCAACATGGAAGACTCAAACAATGAACTCAGTCTAGGTATTGAATTTATAAAGCTTTATAGGTCTGTAACACTTAGGTCTGTATTTAAAGCTTCATGACATGAAAACAGGGTGTTACATCATGGCTTGGCTTCGCAGACGAAGATTTGGGAAGGGCTTTAAACGTGAGTGCACCCTTCAAGCCTGCGCGGTGGATTTTTTAGGTGAGGCGCAGCGTGCGCGAGACTGGCCCCACCCTTTACACCTGAGGTTCATCTGCCAGGGCCGAGCGAGCTTGGACAGTGACAGCGAAGTCCTCAGGTCGTAGGTTTGGTTAGAGTATCCTTCTCTTAGATGGATGGCCTTACAGGGCTAAATGAGCTCCATCTGCCCGGGTTTGGAGTTAGAGTTGTCCTTCTCCTAGGATGGTTGCCCGAAGGCTAGTGAGCCCATCCTGCCTGTGGACACACTTTGTCTGACCCTTCAGTTGAGACCTGTCAGGCTTGGGAGACCCTACCGGAGGCATATGCCACCACCAGCATAGCTCTCAACTTCGCAAGGGCACGCAAGCTCTTTCCCCACGGCAAGGGGGTGCCCGTGAAAGAGGGGTGTTGCATCAGTTGACTGATAAAAGTAAAATCATTAAGATGATGCAATTAGTGCTATACCATGTTTGGGATTTGAAATACTTTTATTACAGCTTTTTTTAACCCAATGGTCTGATTTCTTTCAAATATGTACCAGGCGGTTCTGAATACAGTTTGGGGGGGCTTTACTTGTTTTCCAGGATATTCCCAGTGCACCCGTGAGCACATTCCTGATCTTGCTCTCCAGCAGAACATGCAGATGGGAAGGCTGTGCGACATACTGGGTATGTTACGAGCTGCTGGCTGCCTGGTTTTCGATCATTATTTGCCCATAGTTGTAAGTAAAAGCGAATGACCGATGAGAACTTCCTTTTTTCGTTAATGTTAAATCTAGAGAACATGTAAGCTCAGAAGGCGTTTATCTGCTGTGGCATTTGCTCCTGTCCGTGCTATGCCTAAGGAAAACATGCTGATTCTTTCTGACGCCACGGTAAGGTAAAGCAGCCCCATCCTGTGGCATGCTGAGCACCACAGACAATCAGAAGGGTTTAGTGTTCTACGGAATTCAGTAGCTAATTCTGCTGGTGTTCATTCAGGCTCAGACAGAGAGAAAGATGTGCTAGAAAGGAGTAAGCCCTTATTTAAACCTCGGGGTTTTATTAAATTAGCAGCTGAGGCAAACAACATGCACTGAAAAGTTTCTCCCAGAATGACAGTCCTCTTAGGCAAAGCAGTGAAGAGTACTGTGCGTCAGTGACCGAGTCCATTGGCTCCCTGGAATGACTGTACGTGATTCATGTATATTTCAGCATCATTATTATTTTATAAATGCCATTGAGTAAGTTTGTAACAAAAATATATTAGATCCAGAAATTTACAGTTGCCTAAAATAATAATGTAATTGCCTTTATATATTATCTAGGCACTAATAGTGTTTTTCCACAGTATAGTTTTGTTTTTTCAGTTTCTTAACATAGTGGCTTTTTTTGTCTGTAAAATGATAGTTAGAAACTTAAAGGGACAAAGTCAGCACATTAGACAGACGTTCTTTCTCACTTTAAAATCTCTCAGCATGAACATTAGTTCTACTGTAAGATGTAAAATAGACCACAGATAGGATACCAACTAGTTAAATATTAACTAAATTATTAACTGGGTTGGATGCTTTACCTGCACCTGGCAGGAGAGCATCACTTTTTATGGTGTTGGTTTTATTTTTTCTTTACAATACCAGAGGATTTCCCTGCTCGTTGGGACCTCCCATGAGTTAATCTGTCTCTGGAAGAGCAGAGCAGTTAAAATTTTCCACGACTTTCTCTTTCTCACCTCTAAGTGTTTATGTATACACTGTCTGTCAGCCCAAGTTGTTCTACATGCAGAAAAACAGATTTTCACCCTGTGGTATTTAAGTGGCTAATCTGCGCACCCACATGCTCAGCAGTAGTTATTAATGGTGTCCTACCGTGAGCCTTTATGTGGACAGGACAAGAATAGGAACAGGCCACGCACAAGCCAGGCAGCGTAGGAAATTGCAATTTCATCAGCTTTCGAAACTTAATAGCTCAGTTCTATAATTTACCGACGTTAATGGGATATATTTTTAAAGCAGCGTGCAATTCCCATTGATGTTAATGTGAGTCAAGCATATAAATCCCCCTGCAACACTTTCAAAATTCTGCCCCCGGTATGGTCTGCAGACTGGATTCTGAAAACCAGCTCACTCTTTGGGTTGGTGACCTGTCTGCAGACAAACGCTGCAGCACAGAAAAAGCGGTTAAAACGCTCGGATTGGGGAACTACAGATCTCATTTTTATTTCCAGCCCTTTTTCAGAGAAGCTGTTCGTTAGCAAACGATCAGGAATTATCAGATTGCTGGTCTGAATGGGGTCTACCTTTCTTCCAGTAATGAACGTTGTGCCCCTTTGTTTTAGATGCCAATGTGGACGTCATCTACATCTGCCCCCTTCATCTGAGTGAGGAGTTACTGCAGTATTACAATAAACTCCTGGGTCTGCAGGCAGCTGTTAGATCTGGGAACCCTGAGGACATGGCTGACCTGCAGGACAGGTTCAAAATTCTCACCCCTGAAGCTATAAACCGCTTCCCTGTGAGTTTGTCTTCTAATTACTACAGCTTGAGGGATGCAGTAAAATTAAATTGGAAATTTTATAACTTGTAACGCTCTGGTACACATCAGTGAAATATTATTGCAAGTTTAAGGGCTTTACTGATTAGACAACTAGTTAGAGCATTGGCAATAAATATCCCGGTTTAGCTTTATAGACTTAGTCAGGATGGTCCTATATTGGCTATTTGTGGACCACTGTCCCTTCTTACTCTATGCTGGGGACTGGGAACTTGATAGATTTATATCGCTAAGCAAATCATAGCAATAAACCATTCTTATTACTCAAACTTTATCTCTGAGTAGCCCAGCATTCAATCAGTCCTGTGTTTGCAGCAGTTCTTGCCATTAAAGCCAAGGCAGAACTTCTTAAAGAGTAGAACTTCCAACAGCTTGGGAAATCTTAGTTCCAAACCTGTCAAGTCAGTTTTAAATCCATGGTCTAAAAAGAGACCTTAATGCACACTGCGTACAATGTTTCTGAAAACACCGAGTGAAGACTCCTTGCAGTAGAGAATAATTTTATATTGTAAATATTGAGTCTGCAGTGTCTTAGCTGAGATTTGGGGTTTATGAAGCTTTGTGGTACGTTCATATCTCTAGAGTCTATGCTTGAAGCCCTGCTCCTCTTTATGATATATATTAATAACCCTCTTCTGGTTATTCTGTTGAACAAATCTTTTTTTACACCATATACTGATTGAAAGCGATGGCTGCAGAAGGTAAAGAAGCTTTTTATATTTCATCAATATGTCGATTTTCAAATGTAGCTCTGTAGTAACTTACTGTTCAGCAAAACACTCGTGTGTATGTATGAACCCTGCCTGAGAGTTTTGCCTTAGTTAAAATGAATTCTCTTCTGCTTTCTCTGAGTTGGAGGAAAAGCATCGATGCTACTTGTGTTTTTAGGAGCTGGGTTTTCTTTAGTATTGTCCTGGAAACCTACAGGAATCACAGCTGCCTGTTCTGGGCCTTCACCTTGTAAAGCAAAATCACTGGGATTGGTAAATCCTTGATAAATACCGGTGATATGGTTTGGGTTTTTTTTTTCCTTTATAAATTGCACTTTGACAATTGTAGCTGGTTTTTCTGTGGATACTGAGTTATTTTTCCAGTACTATCAAATACTGGAAGCTTCAAGAAGCATTCTACATAAAACGTGGTAAAAATATCATCTAAACCACATCATATTCTGGAGAACAGATGTGCTGCTAAGCATGGCCAGGCTAACCAGGAATGGAAAACAGCTTTCCCGGTCGATTTTGGTTGTGGTGATTTGGCTGAAGTAGTTTTCATGTGAAAGCGGGTTGCTTTCAGGCATGCATCTCTCGTGTATAGCCTTCATTCTTCCCATTTCTGTCGAAATATTCCAAACAAAGTTTCTTTTCCAGGTGAAGAGCAAACAGCTTTGTGAAAATTTATCCTGTAACTGTTCTGTTCAGCTGGTCCAAGTTGCCCAGTGGCTTCAGTGACCACAGATTTAGCGGTCATTTTGTGATAGAGCTTTGTAGGTTCTTTTTAAGCATCTCTCTTCTGGGTTATTTAATAAAAAAGCTTTTGTTGTACCTAATGTATCTAAATTTATTACTAATATATGAAGTGTGGCCTGAAGGCCACCTTATCAGGCTTCTTTGAGGAGCTCTAGAAGCCCAGCTCAGCCATTCCCAGTTTTCTAGCTATTTCTATGGAACTGGAGGGAAGGAAAATCTGTGCAAAAGTCTGGAAGACACCCTGCGCTCCTTGGCGTCTGCAGAGGGGAGGCAGAGAGAGGCTGTGGGGAAACGGTGACTGGATACCATTGTCCTCAGTCCTTCGCTATTAGAATGACCTCTTGGGACTCAGCACATCCAGGCACAATGCAAAATGCCTCCAGCAGTGGGTTACACTGCCCTGGTTCTCTACTGGCAGCTCGTAGTCATTCTCTAGCACTGCCAGTAGTGATTCCTCTAGCAGTGGTGATTCTCCCCTGACAGCGTGGTAGTAGCTTTGCTCGTCACGGGGAGGCTGATGCCGAGCTCAGCTTCACTGATCTCGAGAAGTTTAAAAAAATATGAAAAAAATCAACAGGCTTGAGACCCCAGAACTAGCCCTTTGGTCAACCTCCCAACCACTGCTCTGTGCAGTCATGCTGGAATTCTGAGGATTCCTCCGTTCTGCTTTTACCTGCTTTCACTCACACTACTATATATCATGGCAGCTACACCGCTCTCAAAGCAGGAATGAACTAGATTTTACAGCCTGTTTCCTGCACTCCTTAATTAACTGTAAAATCCATTATTGAGAGACACAAAGCAAATCTCGTCCCTACATCAGCACTCATGGCCCCAGGGGGCAAGTGACCGGGGCTGGAAATTGATCCTGTTCTCTCCATGGCAGAACTCTGCCACGAGACCAACAGAACGGGCCATCTCCCTGCTTCTATACCAGCGCTTGAGAGAAAGGAAATGAATCAGAATGTGGAGAGCCTCTGGTTTTTAAAACTGATGAAAGGAAAAAGATTCTGAGAAACTTGTATGTTGTTCTTTTTGCCCTTGTACTTCTGTGACTCCCCTTTTCCTACTAGAACTTTAAAGAGTATCTCATTTCTCCCACTTACCTCCTCGCTGTCCTTACAGCATGCCTGACTCTTTACAGAGAGACTTGGGCACTTTTAGGAGCTGTGTGTTTGGTGCGAGAAAGCACCGAGGTACTGAAAAGAGAGGATTCCTTTTGTCCACTTCCAGGGGCTTCCCCATCTCCTTTACCACCATTGTCCTCATCCAAGTAGTGGAATCAGGATTTACACTTCAGTCCCTGCCAAGGAGCATCCAGGACTTTGGAGGGAAGTGTTCTGGGTTCTCCAGTCCCAGAAATCTGTAGCAAATCCAGTATTTATGCTACCCTGAAAAGGAATACTTTCCTGTCTAGGGCCTAAATTAGATGAAATCTCAATGTGAAGAAGATGTCCTTCTTGTTACCTCTATCTGTACCGTGGGGAAGATAATTGGGTTGTCTGCAGGCCATGCACAGGGTATGATAGAAGATATTTTTGAGGTTTCACCTGCCATGACACTTAATTTCCTTTAAATTTAGAGGTTATGGCACCTGTCATGAACAGCTTGTTCAGCTCTTCTTTCTCAGAATCTTCTTTATATCTTCCTTTCTAGAAGAAATGACAAATTCCTTCCAAAAAGTTGAAATGTTTGTACTTTAAACAACAACGAAAATACTGCCCTCTCCTTGAGTACTCTGCAGTGGTGTTTACAGTAGCTATCAGAACTACTGTGTAATGGAAATGTATATCCCCAGTAATTTAATGTGATCAGTGAAAGCTTTTGTAAATCAAAGTGTTTTATTCTCAGAGAATCGCTTAAAATACTGCTGAGCTGTGTGGTGAAATACATCCCCTGCTATAGGGGTTTTTCTTCATTTTTGTATTGATTTTTAGGAGCTTTGGAGTTAAACCATGCCAGAAGTGTTGCTGAGATGAATCACTATTATCCAAAGGCCACCAGCCTCTCTGCCGACTGACAGAAGGATAATTCCGCATGGATCAAATAAATACAGATGTGTAGTAATTAGTTCTATTCCCAGTGAGCCCATTTCCACCACACTAAAGATGTGCACGATTATGGAGCCTCACCCCAACAGCTTTTATCAATTTAAACTGCTAAGCTACAGGATAGGTCATAACCCAGCCTGCTATTAATAATGTATTTATTGTGTGCAACATTATAAATTAGGTTCATGGAATAGAAAAGAGCACCTTTTAACAAGAATAATGTTATCTTTGTACAGAAGCATCACATGTGCCTGGCCACTCAGCTGAAGTACAGTCCCAAGACAATCCAAAGAATAAAAATTCTTATCCAGAGCCGAGATGCCTACATTATCGGAGGGGTTCCCCACACAGATGATTTAGCAGTGGCTGACATGCTAAATGTGCCTATATTAGGCTCGGTGCCAGAAGTGGCTCATCGCTATAGCACCAAGTCTGGAAGTAAACGAATTTTTGCCAGTGCTTGTGTGCCCACCCCTCCTGGAGGATCTGACATCTACAACAACGACCAGGTAAGCAGGAAGGGGGCTGCGGCAGGCAGATCCCCATTTTCACTTGATAGAATGCAAGCTTTACATAATTACAATTGATTAGACCCAAACTGGGTGTGATTAAATCGTGTATGAGGTTGGGTTCTTTCTGGCTCCATCTGAAAGTAAATGCAGTTTGTATCCTTGTCTGGAAGTAACACAATTGTTCTAGAATTCTTCAGGGTCTTTCTTGAGAATATATAAAGGCTTTTAGTCTGGTTATTTCAAACAGTTTGTGTTGCTGCCCCATGGATGAAGCCATGGCCTCAGTGAGATTAACAGGAGTTTTACCAGAGACTGAAAATACAGCAGGGATTTCTGGGAAACTAAGTATTTGACGAAGAGAAAATGTCTTCCACTTAGGCAGTCAGCCTGTTCAAACGGAGGTTCTCTCAGCATATCTCCAGCTGGAGCTTTACCTTTCCCCTGGCTTATCGTTGCCACAGTCATTGATCTTGTTAGCGTGACCAGTACGAGGAGAACAAAACGTTACTGAGCTAAATGTCAAGGCATGAGAGTTTTCTGTACTGTGTTTGGTTGATTTTGCAGTCCGTGCCTCAGTATTTCATTCTGTAAGCTGGTTGTACACTGATATGTCTAAGAGTGATCCATGGTGATTTTTTAAAACGTGTTTTTATGGTGGTGCTCCATCTCATCCAGGAAACCAATCAGTGCCGTGGTTTGGAGGTATTCCTGCTTCTATAGTAGGTGACATAACTATAGGATCAATGATCTGAGAAACAACTGTTTGATTTATGGTTAAATAATTGATGTGAATCTCATAGTTCTGATTCATGCTGCAGCGGTATGGAAGTTCTGTTGTTTGCTTGTAGGAAATATTGAT
This sequence comes from Bucorvus abyssinicus, assembly GCA_009769605.1. Taxonomy (NCBI): domain Eukaryota; kingdom Metazoa; phylum Chordata; class Aves; order Bucerotiformes; family Bucorvidae; genus Bucorvus; species Bucorvus abyssinicus. The sequence continues at coordinate 20,624,297 of CM020038.1, forward strand.
ATTGTAGGTTAAATAATCAAAGCAAGGTGACGCAATCCTAAAGCGCAATTCAATTTTCACTTAAAGATAGCACATAATTCTTTATGATTGGTGCAGTCCTTACAGAGTTATCGATCCTTTTCATTACTGTAGGGGAGTCATCAAGAAAAACACACTTATGTGATTCTCAAAAGCCACAAATAACAGCATCTGGGACACACGTGTAATTGTATTTTAGGTTAACATTTAAAAAAAAAAAAAAAATAGAAGTCCCCCAAATGACTGTGTTAAAATGTAGAAGGCTCTAGCCAATGCCGCAAGATCTAATAATACTTTTTCCAGGTTCAAAGGCATTTGCAGTTTCTAAGAAGCTAATTGCATTCTACACCAGCTGGGCAAAAGTCATTTTAGAGCCATTTAAATGTGTGTACATACACAAATAAATAATTAGCATTTTTATAAAGCCTGTCTGGTAACTTCTTCATACATCTATAACCATAGAATGTACTCTCCAGTAGGAGAATTTCACAGATGTTTGGCTGCTGTTAGAATCTGGCACGATTGTTTCTCAGATTTTGCAAATAGTGTTGTCCATCCCATGTTATTCCCTGTCACAAACATTTATTGAGCTGTACTGATTGTCCAAAACCTGAGATCCTGATCAGACAAAAAAAGCCTGGACAGGCAAATTCCTCTCTACAGAACACAGGGAAGGTGCTCGGTTGCTGTTTGGTACCTGCCCAAGTGGACTCAAGTACGGGATGAAACCCATGGATTCTTCACCAAAATCTGTTCAGGGTTGCTTTAACTACATATCCAAGATACCTGTAACACCACGAGTGTCTCTAAGGGACAGAAACCATAGCTAGAAAACAAAGTTCAAGTCCCAGATTTTGAGAACTGGAAGCCTAAATTGAAGAATAATGTAATACTTAGTGCAAACTATCTCGGTGTTGTCGCTCCACAGCTGATTAGCGTTCTCAGCCAGCTCATCGTTGACAATATGGAGGTGCGGCGCTGGTTGTTCAAAGTGAATGACGAAGCTGGAGGGAACGGCACTGCCTACTGTGACGTTACCTCGCATTTGGAATGCTACCACTGGGTCCACGAGGAACATCAGAGATACAGCCCTGAGATCTGGAGGGAGAGGTGGGCTCATGTGAGTAACAAAGGGGCGGGGTGTCTCATTTGTTGTCACCTCTTCCGAATAGTCCGCTGGGTTCTTCCTCACAGTAAATCTTTTCTCTGAGCTTTCATTTTCAGACATTAGTAAGAGCTGGTATTGCAGAGTTCACGCTAGCTTGTACAAAACAATAAGTAACCGTTATTCAGAGAAAACAATTAAATATTCCAAAATAGAAATGACTGTCTGATATCCAACAGTGGAGTACATTGGGTGTCATAACGCTTCGTTCATCTGCAGCAATAGGCCATTTTACACAGTGTTTGTTACCCAAAGTAAGGACACGTATAAATGAAAGGGTACAGGCAGCAGAGCCTGGTATCTTCAGAGGAGCTTGGAGCCAAGTGTTAGACTGATACAGCTGAACAATACTCATCGGTTTGAAACCACATCCAAACTGATTCCTCCTTAATCTGGTTGTCTAAGGATTGTGTTTTTCTGCCTGTTTTTCCTCATGAATAACTCTCAAACCTGTCAGCTCTTTTCAGCGGTGTGAGACAGAACACTCAAGGTCTCGGAGATGTTAGGCTCCTGCGTGTTTCATTACAGCGGGTGTTCAGGTCAGGAGAGAGATCCTGTAAACACCTAACTGGGGGAAACGGTATAGCGTGAACTCAGGCACTAGCGGATTCCTGAGAATCCACACAGCTGGGAGAGACTGTGAGATGATAAATTTCAACTGCAGAAAAATCTGTAGAATCAGAACAATCCGACTTCGTTAGTTCCGGCGTTCAGAGAACTATTTGTAGTTTAAATATTCATTGGTATTTAAATGTGTTAATTTCAATAAGCATTTGATATTTCTCTGTGTTGTGCCAAATTCATTCCTAATGTAATGGTTTTAAAGCCAGAAGGAATGTATCCAGAAAGAATTGTTTAATTTACATAAACTACTCATTAGAGCTCTCTGGATTTTTTTTTAATTCAATCAAAACTGTTTTGGAATTTTTGTTTGATTGAATTATATTGTATATTAAAATTTCAAATTGTGCTGATTACAGTTCTGTTGCATTTGACAACTACAAAATCACTCCACGTTACAGAGCAGAGCTTGTCGTGTCAAGCTGAAGGGCACATTTCTCTGATGTGCTAAAGATCCCTCGGTCTGCACTAGTCAAGCAGTGTGGAGGACTGGAGAGCCACCTCAGTGGGGGCATGGCCTGGCCACTGATTGAAGGACGTAGTGAGAACTGGCTTTCTTTGGTTTCCCTCTTATGCTGCATTTACATTGAGCTTTGATACAACCAGGAATTAGAAGCCCTTCAACATAAACATTAGTTGGAAGATATATACGGAATAATCCATCTGATCTAATTTCCTGGAGTCATCAAGGAAGCTTCCCTAAACCCAGAACAGGGTTACACTGGGTGTGAAACCTGCTGCTAGGTTGAATGACTTGTTGGGCTATGTGTGTGCAAATGTTTCTGCCTTCTGAGTGAGGCTGTCTTTTGTAGAACGGGAGACCTTTTTTATGGGGAATGAATTGCAGTCTCCACTGAGTACTGCCGTTGAGAGCAGAGGATTAAAATCATCCTTTGTTGAGGAACACCGTTGTCATGATACACATTTAAACATCAAAGCATTAGTTTATGAGCACAGGCATGCTTTAATGTCCTATTACAGTACGGAGACCTGTTTCTTTTGATAATGAAGACATTGTGTCATTGGCGTAGGCTGCCACAGACAAAACGTATGCTGGCAGGTTATTAAAAAATTCAGCTTCTTGATGAAAGACTATCCTGCAGGCTAAGAGTACTGTGAAAAGACTCTCCATTCTGCTAGAATTATTAGAAATGAGAATATGACTGTAAGCAGTAAATTATGTTAATACTTACAAATAGCATCATTTGCATAGCAGTTTAAGACACGATACCCAGATTTTCCTCATTGGTATGTAGTAGGCAACAGATTACAAATAATGTACTTGGTGAGTTTGAACTGTGTAAAAATCTATTCCCTCTGAAAATGAGACTGGTTTTAGATTCCTCATTTCAAACAAAACTGCAGGACAGGATTATCGATGTATTTTACCTTGTTAACTTCATGCAGCATCTGAGTTATCTGAACAATTATTTTGCTGCCACATAAAGGGTAGAACTCACAAACTATGTCTCTGCGGTCTTCATCCTACTGTGCGCTGCCGAAGTCTGTCAGCTCACAAAAAACGTCCTCCCGAGGCCCTGACTCTATTGATATTCACTAGCAAGAGAACTGCTGCCTCCACCGTGCACATTTGACAATCCTGAGGCCATTTGTGGAGACCTTCTTCAGCACGGAAATGAGTGTCAGGATCTGGCCCCAGTTACGTGTGAGAAGGTCAGTAAGTAGTGGGACACCTTACCAGTTTGACTGTATCTTGCGATGAGAATCACTGTTGTAAGCAGCAAATAAATTCACAGATTTTTAACTGTTCTCACCTATGCTTAGATGGACCGTTGCTGGGAGACTCCTTAAATTCATGGAAGAGAAAACTGCGATTGCTGACTCTGCAGAGATCAGTCCTCTTGTATAACTATAGAACTCTAAATAATATCGGAATCACTAGATCAAATTACTAGTCAAATTAATTTCAGAATTATCTTTTATTATATTGTGACTCTTAATTAACCACCGGGACCAGCAACATGGTGTGAGTTTATCCAGCAGTGATCCTAAAGATAACGAAGATCAGGCTGACACAAAAAAAAGAGATGAGTGTGGGGAGAAAGAAGAGCTGAAAACACAAGACTAGAACAAGACACAGCAAAAACAAGCAACAAATAGTCTCTCAATAGGCCATTTACAATTGGCCGTGGCTACACAACCATTTCAAAACTCTCTGTTGTAGAAGAAGAAAGCTATTGAATATGCTTGGGCAGCCTGTTTTAAACATTAGTGCTCGAGTCCTGCTGCCCCCAGCTGTGCCACAGGTTCTTGTCACTGTTTCTCTTCCTTGGAGACTCTATCTTGGTTAGTTCACTAAAAGGTGTAAGAGGAAATCAGTACCTTTCCAAAAGGTGACAAATCCAGAAAATCCCACCTTCGGGCTGAGTTGCACACACCAATATTCCGACACTGGCTGCGGGATTTTGCAGCGATTGCTGCTGGAGAGTGGCAGTTTCGAACGCCAAGATAAAATGATGCAAAATGCAAATTCACTTTTTTGGTCAACTTTCAAAAGGCCTGTAATAAGTAATAGAGTTTGAGACTCTGAAAAGGAGTGGTGAGATTTTTAACGGGTTGAGTGGATCTCGTTCACTCGGCAACTTGAAGCTTTCACAGCAGCCCTTGTTTCTTTACGGAAGCCAGGAATTCTGAGTGTACGTTTATAAACTGGTTGAATTAAAACCAACCGTAATATCATCAAAGACACAACTTTAGGAGCATGGCACTGTTGTTTCTGACTGTCTTCGAACAGGGTAGAGCTTCCCAGCGCCGCTTTTTCCCCGTCTGCTGCCCGTTCTCGTTGTCACCGCGCCGATCACCTTTTGTAGCGCCGCCAGCTTTGTTCTAGGGCAGCGCGACGAATATTACTGAAACTGGAATAAACCGCAGGCGGTTGTGTCGGGCTTGGTAGGACACCTAAAGTCTGCTGAGGGGGTTCTGAAGCAGGCACTGTTGCTCTTACTGTGCACAGGCACTTTCAGGTGGGTTATCTTTTGCAGCTTGAAGAGGGCCAGAAATTCTGACACACACGCAGAAGGTGCATTTACAGCATTTTGACAGGCTCTTAAAATCGCTTCTAACCGATACGATGTTTAACAGGAAAGAGAAAGGAGCCAAAGACTTCAGGAAGGAATTGATCCCTATAAATCAGTACAGCGGCAGGTTGTTTCCTCGTGCGGGCAGTGCTCTGTCAGCAAGCTACGCTGGAGGGTTTAAATATTCCCTGGAGCCATGAACCGTCTGCCCTGCTCTTATTCGGTTTGCTAATGCATCTGCATATCTGCCGTGGTGATGTTTCAGGTGATTCTCAAATCTTAAGTAAAAGAAAGGGCGATAATTGTATCCCTTGGTTAAGTGAAAGCCACGATACCCGTTCCCAAGCTGCGCCAGGATCAGATATGCAAGCTGTTGGGTTGTATGTCCTATTGATTTAATATGCTTCTAATCAGTACATAAAGCTATAGGCCTGCAGTGTTAATTTTTCATATGCTTACAAAGTACCCTTTGATTTTCTGTCACGCGTTAATTACAGCGTTTTGCCATTAAATAGGAAGCTTTGTGTAAACTAATTACTAGGTAATCATCGTCTACCGCAAGCGTGCTGTTTGTACCTTTTATTTTATTCTAAAAATGCACAGATCTCGCAGTCTGGAACCACTATACCTTCCAGCCATTAGCTCTCACTAATTCATAGCATTATTGTGTTAAGATTGTAGGAGTTGTAATTGTTGTGGTATCAGTGCTGTTAATTACCGGAGTAAACAGTTGAAATGGTGCCAAGGTCTATTGTACAAGGCAGAGGAAAGGAGGTTTAAATGTTACTTCCACCATCTGGGGACTGGAGTAGAGGCAAATGCTAGAAAACAGCAGTGAGGCAATATCAGAACTTCAGCTCCAGGGTTTTAGGCCATATGGATCCAGAATATTTTGAATCAATTGAATTTAAGTGCCAGTTTGCAGCAATAACAGTGTGGAAGGAGAGGATAAAGCAAGAGCACTAAAGAAATCTGAAATCCGTTAATGTTATCGCAGCCAATAAAACGCCTGCTTGGATTATTTTAAAAATGTTTATTTTGCTAAAATCCACAACGGAACATAGGGGCAACTCCAGGAAGAAAAGGAGTTTAACTGTGTGATGTTTGCGAAACACAACACGGGTTTTGTCTAACAATTCCTTCAGCGATTCAGATAAAATTCCTGGGAAGCGACTGTGGATTATCCATATAATGTCTTTTTTCTGTCTGAAAGCACATCCTTGGAGTTCATGAGAATCCTTGCTGTAGAGATACAAGGCAGAAGGGAGGGAAAGCGAACAAAAGTGAGCAAAATCTGTAGAGATCGAAATAGAGAAAAAGAAATTAATTAGGAAAATATTATTAATCCGAGGGCATACGAAATGTTTGTGCATTGCAGAGATCGCATTAAATACAGAAAAGGTGCATTCCAACATCACCTATCTCATTTCGTATGAGGATTATCATCCCACTGTTCTGAATTTACAAATGCCGTGTTTGAAACAAACGTGATTTTTTTTTTAAAGCGGGGTTTGGGGTGATTTTGACAATTACATTTCGTTTTCTTCACTCTGAAGGTAGATGTGGGGAACCTTGAAAAACGAGGGCTGCAGCCTCATGGAAGACACACTTTTATGTATGCAATAGCAATGCACGTGGGGGATTTTTTTGGATTAAAAAAAGCAAGCTATTTAATAAGATCGTCCTCGTCTCAAATTAACATGAGCATGCTGAATTATTTGACAGCTCGTGGAGCTTTCAGACCCTCGTTCTGTCCGATTTGGGGGAGCACGTGGCGATTTTCTCTTTGCTTTCCCCACAACCCCTGTTTTTCTGAGTTGCCATCCAGGAGAAGGGATCTCACAGCATCTTCGTGTTGCCGGTTTAGGAGTGTTCAGAGACAACAGAAAGGATCTCTCTTGCTAAACAATCCTGGTTTATTTATTTTTTATTGGTCTGTTAGCAGATGTTGAAGTAGTTCGGGGCACAATGTAAACATGTGCTTTTCAATGGGAATAGCAAAGAACACAATGAAACAAGCAACGGGGAAGGGAGGGGGGTTAGACTGGGCTAGGGTTTTTTTTTTCCCTTTGTGTGTGTGTGTGTCTATGCAGTTGAATTTAGAATTAAAAGAAGTGCTTGATCTTTATATATTGAAATCCTCAGCGTGTGGAGCAGCAGCATGAGCCAGAAGAGACAACCCTGGCCCCATGTGGTGTGAAAAAAGGAACAGCAGTTTAAGTGCTGGAAAGTTGAAAGAGAACTAACCTCCTTGTTGGCGGAGTCGGGGGAAGTGGCTGTTCTGTGCTTTTGTATGGAAGCACAGCATATGCGCCTGGCTCTGACAAAAAGCCTCTTGAGTCAAAGCAACCCTAGTCCTGTGTGCTGATCCAGAGCGAAGGCCGTGATAATGGGGGACGGGCTCTCAGCAAGCAGCGAGGAGATAATACGACATAAGTGGCGAATTCTGTGCGCTGTTTTCACCATCGTGCTTAATGCAAGGCGCAGCCCCGGCGAATCGCTCGCCGTACAGCTGAAATGGGCCATTAGCTATCAGGGAAAATTGTCTTTGCTACTTTCAGCAGATGGAGCAAATATTTTACAAAGCAATTTTACATACGAAAAACATTTGTGTTCCTCGGTAATGACGGCTGTTTTACACGATGGCGCCTTCTATCAGAACGTACTTTTCCAGCTCGTGGAAGGCAAAATTGGCGCTTTTTAATTTTAAAATTTGCAGTTCACAATTAAATGCCTGGGCTTTAAATCCGGTCACAAACTTTAAGCAGATAAAGGATTCGGTGCATCGCTTCCAAAATCATTTCCCTTTTTGCAGAGCTCGCAGACTGATTTGTTCAGTGCGGTCGGTTGTGGTTCTGGCCAGCACGCACCTGCCTGGATTAGAAAAAAGGTCAAATCAGTTTAATTTGCAAAATAGGGAATAATGGAAGTTGTTTGGACAGTCAGCAGTCACTGGCCTCTTCTGCTATAACCAGGTTTGCTGGTGACACTGGGCGCTGGGCTGGGCCAATTCACGCCCAGGCAGCTGGAGTAAGTTGTCGTAGCTCCGCTGATGGCCCTGTGAAGGATGTGCTGCATAAATGGGGTGAATTGTCACAGTGCCATTGGAGTGGCATAAATTGCCCCAGCTTCATTGACTTCAGCAGAGCCGTGGCAGTTTGTATTGCCGAGGAGCTGTCGGCTGATTTTCTTCTGCTCTGGCCCAGTCAGCTTTACTTATTTGGAGTTACTTTCTTCAGTCTATTTGCTCGCAAGGTCTAAATAATTTCCTTTCAATCTGATTTTTAGCTAAAAAGCCCTGGGACTTTCTCATGCATTCTGCTCTGCAGCCTCTCCCTGTCCCCAGGTCTTTCTTCCTAAGTCTATTTCTTCTTCCTATTTATTCACTTCTCAACAGGCTTTTCTTTGCTGACTGATCTGTCTCCAGTAGATTTCCTACCAGTGCCTTCAACATATGCCACATTTGGTCCTAATTTTTTGCTGCAGCTGCCATTCTAAGAAAGCCTTTCAAAATTCAGCTTGCAGAAAGGCGAGAAATTATTTTCTTTATTGTTTTATTATATATATTTAGGGTGGGGAAAAGGTGTAATTTTTTTCATGCTTATCATTACAAAAAGGCGCAAACCAGATTTGGATGAAGATTTCTACATGACCTAAATAGTATTTGGGCTGCTCCTTTTTTACTGGTACTGAGAGACATCAGCTGAAAGGCTTGAACAAGTGCTCCCTGTCTCCATTGAGCCTATGATTCTGAATTGGTTTGGACCACATCAAGAGAGAAAACATCGGTAAGCTCGGCTGGAGATACCGTCCAATTTAAACGAAATTAGCCTGCCAAGCACTGATCCTTTTAAAAGGGTTGACTTCATGAGTGGATGTTGGATCCAGGCTTGAATCTGCCTACTAAAACTCCCTATCATCAGGCTTATTGCTGCCTTAGAGCTTACAGCTGCAAAACACTTCAACGAGAGTTCCAGGTGCTGATCCTTAAAAAGCAGTTGCCCGACTCCCTCTGCGAACACCTTCATTATCCAGGAATTACTTCTCAGGAGCACTGTTACGCTGGGCTTCATCTCCCAAGAGCTTTTTTCAGATCTCCGTGAATTAGTGATTTCTTTAAAAGCCTCTAACTCCTTTCTCTAAGGCAACGGGTTTTGACGCACAAATCCTTCACAGCCAGCGAGTACCGAGGGGGCTGTGAACTGCTGGATGCTCCTGAGCCAGGTGCTGTCCACCCGCACTGCCCTAAGAGACGTTCTGAGTTCATCCAGTACTCAAGTCCCCTTCGAATGCTGTTTGACCTCGTTTACAAGCAACACTGGGTCTGTCGAGGAGGTGCCACAACAGTCTTGCCTGTTGTCTGTGGACCACCTGATCTTGTGACTCGGCTCAGCAGTATTTCAGTGCAAATTCAAATCAAGACAAGGCCAACGGATGTTTGCTCACTGTGCTGTTGTTTTAGTCTGCTGAGATATCCAAACCCCTCAATCCCTTCCTACAGATTTTAAGGAAACAACCTGAATCTGGGTAAATTCTGGACTTGGAGCTCACATTCTATGTGGTCCTTTGGTTTTGCCATAAAGTTAAGGTCATGCTGCCTAGTATATTGATGTACTGAGTAAAACCATTTTTTCTGAGATGCTTAAAGTCAGCAACATACTTTTCTCCTTCGTATATGACAGGAGCCCACATAGCCCAGAGCAGCATGATCATCTACACCTCAGTATTTTTAAAGGCATTTTTTTATCAGTTCCGTGTGAGGTGGGGACAGCAGTCGTCCTCCTCTCCCGGCTGGACAGCAGAGGCACAGACAGTCTCACAGGCAGACTGCATTCAGGAACAAGATCTGTCTAGGTCTCCGGTACACAAAGTTGATGCCCTAGTCATTAGCCTGTCCTCCTTCTCCTCATTCTGGTAGATATATCACAGTAAGCTGATCTGGAGTTTGTATTTTTGGTGATGCCGCATCATGCGCTTCATGACAAAGCCCATCTCTTCAGACTCACTGCTCTGGAAAAATAGATGTGTGTTTTTACCCTGTTGTTAGGTGTTAGCGTGTTCCTCCAGAGCTCAAGAGAATGTGATTGTGGCTTAGGACATTGCCAAGATCAGAGGATGGTTGGTCATCTTCTGAAGCACGGCATGCTGAAGGGAGAGGATGTAAAACGCCAGCAAAGACTCCCAGGGGAAGCAGGCGGATGCTTATGAAGCAGCACGAAAAGGAGCCTGAAGCAATGGAGTCAGGGTCCTTGCACTTTATATGCGTGTGTTCTTCGGGGACGCTGGTGAACAGTAAAAGCGAGGCTGTTGGTTTCTGGATTTAATGGGGTTGTTTTGTGTGTGTGATAATATAGTAAAGAATTTGAAACTGGGAAGAAGCTAGTTGATCTCCTGGAGCATGACTCCTCAAACTCTACCCTAGACAGAGGCACAAATACACTTGTGAATTTGTTACGGATCAGAGAGTGCAGATTCTCCCACTTTAGAAAGGCTTTGGTCGATTATTCCTCCCTTTTTTTTTTTCCCTTATAACTAAGGGTGTTTGGGTTGATATAGCAGCTTAAACATAGAATCAGTAAAACTATTTCTGGCATTTGTGACTACTTCAATATGCCAGGTTCCAAAATATAACCAATGTAGAAGTTATTGACTGCTGGTATTGATCCCATTGCAGTTACCAAGTGCTTAGCATTTGCAGCTGCCAGATCAAATTATTGATATAAATTATAATGAAATAGATGCTGTACTGAAGCGGGGGGATTGTCTTTCAGAGAAGGACAGTTTTCAATAGGAGGGAAGAGGAGTAAGCAGAAAAATTAAAAAAGGCTTCCTGACTGTGGGTAAACAGTAACCACATTTTTTTTTTTTTTTTTTGCCTGTTGGAGGCCTGGTTTTTAATCACCCCACAAGCAGTTTTCATTTCTGTAGTAAAATTGCTTGTGGTTCTATTTAATTTGTTTCTGCAGGAGCCAGCTTTGGTGAAGATCTCCCAGGAGCTGCCGGGCCTTTTAGCACAGCACGTACAGCCAGTCAATGAGAAACGATTCCCTACATGGGAAAAATTCCTCCAAACATTTCTTAGTCAAGGTAAATAAGACTGCAAAGTCGCTGTTAAGTGTTATAAGGAGTAATTATACCGTATTGCGTGCCATATCCTTGTTAATCTCAGGCCCATTTAAATATTTATCTCCTTTTATTTCTTCATCGTGCTTCAGATGTTCATTTATGAATGAATGACAGGCAGCCATTCTATCATTCACGTGTCCTGCCCAAGCTTTTAACCCGTATGAATTGTGGATAACCTTTCTCACGTGATTCTGGATCAATAAGCACCAGCTCCGGAATCCTGGGTTGCTGTACTGGAGGCTGTCACACTTGGCAAAAGGGCTTGAGGGAATGCTAGTGTGTGAGTTTGCACATAGGTAAACGTGAGAATGTTTCAACTGTGGTAGGTGTTGGTGAGCAAACATCTGCGAGACTTGCTGTTCCCTCCCCTAGGGCCAGGAAAGGAGCTATAGGTAAACTCTGGGTGCTATGTACATACAGTGCATGCAGGTAAATGTGCTCGTAACCTTTAACAGCTTGGAGAAGCGCTGAGCTTTCTCCCCAGTTTTTGCCTTCCAGGCAGGTTGCCCCCAAGGATCAGTGGTGCAATGCCATGTTGTCCCTTCCAGCGTATTGGCACAGCCTCCTTGTTAGACCATTGCGGGCTCTTTCTTGCCCTCCAGCCAACAGAAGATGAGCAGGTTCCAATCTGATAGCTGGAGAGTTTTGTTCATGTGGTGCTGAGTCCTCAGCAGGGCTTCCTGCACTAAACCCAGTCATGGCACCTTCGGATCAAAGCTGGCCAGTACCCAACTGGCCTGGAGCTCGGACATGAGCCCGCGTTTGTCTGTAAGAGGTAGCGCAGATAAATCCCTTGTCTAATCACTGCAAGTCAGCGTGTGTCTGAGTGGGCTTTGCACAGGCACATCAGCGTCCTATATTTGCGTGCCAAATTTTGGAAGGAAAAGGAGTTTGTGGCTGGGTAGTAAATTTCCGTGGTGATTCTGCCCTGCCATCATTTTCTGTTGTATATAATGGATATACATGTCTCATACATTCCTTTACCTTTTGAAGACACAAGGATGACTTAAAGCTTTGAAAGTGTTTTTTGGAAAATAATGCCAGCTAACATATATAAAACCAATTTTTAGTCCATCGTCATTTATCCTAACTACCTGAGTTATGGCATTACGTGCAGTAAAAAGGCAAATCCAGAATGGCAGCCAGTTTTCTCAGTGATTTTCCTCTGGACAACCTTGCTAGAAGTTGTCTTCTACAAACTTTCCCATCTGCACGCCAAGTTCCTCGTGTGGCTGAACACCACAAGGCTACTTACCTCAGACCATTGTATAGCCATATGATATGGCACCTCTTAGGTGGGTTCACAGCAGGAGATACCACTCCCCCGAGTTCCCAACATTGTTTCATGGCTATTCTGGGCCTGGCATTTAGCCAGGCTGTAGGACAGCCCAGGATTCATTCATACCTCCCAAGAGCATATTTCTCTAGTCAGATATGCCATATATCCAGTTTGGAGCTGCTTGCAAGGCATCTGCAGCAAAAAAGCCACTGATTGTACTGTACAGTGCCATAGTAGCTGAGATATCTTCTTTCTCTCCTAAGAGATTGATGGGTTCTGGTTCTAGCTAAGCCTGAGCACAACAGGAGCTGGATGGTTCCATTCTGTGCACTCTGAAGAGCGTCACACATGGATTTGATCACTAGCTTAACAGTTAATTCATTTCTTGCTAGGTGGTGTGATAGAAGCCTTCCCCCTCTCAGAAAATGTCACCAACCTGACGGTGGATGTGCTGATAGAGCCAACGGGCGAGATAAAAATAGTGTCATCTGGAGACCAGCTCCATGCCGATGGGCCTTTGCAATCATCTGGCACTACCATTCCGCAGCGTTCTGTTGATCCAGCAGTTCTTAATTCGCTCTGCTTAAAAATTGGAGAAACCTGTAAATCTAAAGGAGTGCTTGGATACTTCTCAGTTGATTTCGTGGCTTTCATCCACCCCCAAACCATGGAGCAGCAGGTGAGTAGCGCAGGCATGTTACTTCATGTTGTCCCCCTGAGGTCAAGAATTGTCTGTTTTCCTACTTGATTCCCACAGATACCAGGAGAAAGCTTTGCCCTTTGGAACAAGCTTTATTTCTCAGCTGTGAGGCACGTGGAGGGAGGTAAAGCACATGGTTATTCTAACTGTAGCATAAAATTTAGAGCTGGTCTGCCCAGTGGACCTGAGGAACCTTTGTCATCGGCCTCAGGAGTCACAAACCAGCGAAGCCTGCAGGGCTGCTCTCAAAGCTGACTGATAAGAAAGTAATATTTTAATTCCTTCTAATGACTTTTTTTCCCCCTAAAGTAAGTGCATTCTGCATTAAGCTGGTAATTATAGACCATGGTCTTATGGCTAAGATGTTTAGATGAAATTATTTTCAAAATGTTCTGCATCTTGTGTTTTGCTCTGGAAAAGTAATTACGGGGATTATTGGACTCTCGAATGTCTGTAAGAATGCAGATCTGAGGGTTGAGGGAATCTAAGGCAGAGGGGATATGGACAATTTTTGAGAGCAAATAGGATGGTAGAGGTGACTAATGTGGTTTACATCGTAACAGCTAATGTAAGTAGAGAGGCATGGAAAGCCAGCCAGTTATCCCATCTCAGGAAGTTGCAGCCCTGGCATTACTGTCTCTTTGCTGGCACAGAACAGCTGACTGGGGGATATCGGGTCATCGTGAAGGAGAAGGAAATAATGCTCATTCAGGCCACTTCTGCTTTCTATTTGGCTTTTAGAATGTCTGAGAGAAGAATTTACTGCAAGAAAGACAGATGCGATCTCACACTGGACACAAAATAATCCCCCAATATCGGAGTGCAGACTGGGGTCCCTGTGGCACACGACAGCGCGTATCATTAAAGATATCACTGTAAGGATGGAAAAGAGCCTGCCTGGCTTCCCGGTACGGGCGCCTGGGAGCAATGCCTGCCAGGCACCTACATCATCTCACCCGAGGGGCAGTAACCGCTTAAAACGTGCTCCTGCCATAGCTTGAGCGGTTTGTCTCTAGCACAAACGTTCCTGTAGAATTCCCTCTGCAGATCCTCATCCTAATGAGTCTTCCACGTGGGCTGCACAGCCTCCTATGTGGTTTTATCAAGCCCTTTTGGTCTGTCAAAGCTCTGAGCCTTCCTGCGTGCAGGAGAGCAGAGCAAGACACCGTTCCAGCTCCCAGCCTGCAGCCTGGGCCAGGCGCCGCTTTCTCCTGCAGCCGTTCGTTTGCTTTGGAGTATTTCAGAGTATTTTACCAGAAGATCAGCGGACCCAGGTGCTGTGTGACATATTATGAAATTCAGTTTTACAAGTGGCTGACAGCATATCATATCTCCTCCGGTCCTGAAAACTGCAAATGATGGGCACGTTAACTGCAGGCACATGTGGTTAGAGGAGGGTGGCCTTTTGGGGAGTCTAGACCGAAGAATACAGCATTTTAAATAACGCTGGTCTACGGGTAACAACTTGAATTACCTAGAAAGGAAAACGCTGCTAGGAAGGCAGTGGTGTGCAGGAGCACAGTGTGACTTACATCAGGCATAACTGAACAGAACAGAAGGGACTAAATAAATGTTTTGTTTTACCTTTTAAAAAGGAATGAGGTGTTTTTAAAAGGTAAAACCAGAACCTCTGAGTGACCCTAGTCCTGCAGCCTTTCCTGTTGTAAGGGCACTAGTACGGTCTCTTTCCTCTGTCCACTGACTTGAGGAATCTCATGGGAGTTGAATATATTTGAAGATTTTAACTTCTTGCAAATCTGGTTGATGCTGGCCAGTAGGATTGAATATTAGAATAGCCAGGAGTACAAAGCTACAGCAGACTAAACCAAAACAAAATGAAGTTACATCTGGGTGAAGAGAGTGAGCATTCAGGGTTCTGGTAGTGGCTGTTTAAGTGTTTAACTGTAAAGGGGAACATATCCGTGTTTCACAGGGTAGGCAGTGCGGTGGGTGCGCTTTCAGAAGACAGCGTGGCTGTTGGCACCCAAAACCATGTGGGTGTCCGAAAATCTCCACCGAGAAAAGGCTTTGAAGACGGCTTGTGTTTAAACCCAAAGAGTCAGCTTAGGGCATCTACAGGCAAAAGCTGGCGCTCTGGCAGTGCTATGGGAATTATGTTCCATTTTAACCTCAGAGAAGGCTTAAAATGGGGCTTTTGGTAACTGATACTGCAGAGGGTGACTGCGGTAACCCAGAGAACCGGACTCGCGTTGGCTTTGGAATACAGATCACAGTCAGGTTTGACTCCCAAAGTGTACTTACACGGGTGTAATTAGAACCGGGGATAAGCCATATTGGACCCCTTCCATGTGAAGCTGCTTTAAAAAGATTAAGGGATGACATTGTCACCCACTGAAGTCAGTGGGAGTTTTGCCAATTGCCTCACTCAAGCCAGGAGTTCACCGAAACACGGAACTGCTGCCTCAATTATTGAGGTTGTGACAGTGCCCGGTGTGAACGAGGACACGTTAAATCCATCAGTGTTTCTTGTGGCCTCCTATTATTCCCGTCTGTTCTGTCCTGGGTTTCTTGCCTTGTCTCCCATTGATTCTACCTTAATATTTCCCATGTTTGTCAGCAGGTACCACAACTTTAACATTATTTAAGCACAGGTTTTTAAATTTAACTGGATGTAGAGGCAATTACTGATGCCATCTGTCTTGGGAGAGAGAGATTACACAAAAGATTGTGTTCCTGAAAGCACTATTTTGTTGGCAACCCAGAAATCCTATTAGACTCGCAGAACATTTGCTCACTAATTTCAGAAGTGCCCACTTCAAAGCAGTAGCTGAAAGGTTCAGATCCGATTCTTGGAAGCACAGTGTACTTCGGCATTCTCTCAAGTTATATTTCACAGAAAATATCAGCCCATACATGATATTTTCAGTAAAACTCAACATTAAATATATCATTGAACATCTGTTCCCAATACAGTCTGAGTATTTAAATACTTAAAAATCCCTGAAACATTCATAAAGTTACAGGCTACATAAATACAACTCTTTAAGAAGTGGGAAGGGCGAAATAAGTGAGAAGGTGGTTCTGCCCTTGTGGACTGAGCAGCCGTATGCTGCTATCCATGTCTTCACACGTGCTTCCCCAGCGCACTCGTGTGAAGGGGACTTCGGAGCCGAGGAGAGAAATACCTGTGTCTGAGCTTCAGGCTCTTCATGACAAAGCCCTTAGAAATCCACGTGTCATAAGCGTAATATAATTTTGCTTTGAACAATGGGGTATTGGTTATATTTTTAAAGGTTGCTGCTGTTAGCGAGTGTTTCCCTTCGACATGCTGTTGTCATACTGCTGTTCCTTTGGAGCACTGGCAGCAAAGAGGCTCTGTGATGGATGAGGAGCAAAGCACGTCTGGCAAATGTGCAGGTCAGAAGGAAGCCAGAGTGAATGCAGAAATGAAAAGTGATCTCTGTCTGGGGCACTGGAGAACTGTGTGCCCCTCACAGGCCCAGCGATATCTTTACCCTCTTGCAGTTCTTGCAGTCTACGCTGATCAAAAGGTGACCAGAGGGATGATGTCCTCAGGCCTGCAGGAGCTGGGTGATGCTGTACCCTTTCAGATCTAAGATACGCTGCCTTGTATTTCCACTGGGTTTTCCATTTGCTTCTACTCAGTACCCGCATCTCTCCCAGCTCCCTTTCCCTGGTCCTCAGAAAGGAGCTTTTCAGTCTGTCACTGCCTGGGCAGTCCTAGCGGGGCTGTTCACTGCTGCTTCTATGGACAGCAACTAGTTCAGAGATACCTACAGATAACTCTTCCTTAAATCGTGATAGAGCTGGAGGTGGTTGCAGTTTGCAGCCACCAGCATGAGAATAGTGTCTGTAGGAGGATCAGACTCCTGTCTCATACCCATCTGTCCTGCGGACCGTTGCATGTTGTTCTTCGCTTCTTGCATTTCGTTGTTTATTTATTGTATACCTGGGGCTAAAGCCGGAGTCGCAGTGCTGGTTTAGCTGAAGAAGGTGGTAAGGCAGAGCCTAGACCTGACTGCATCATGCTCTGCGCTGCTCACCCCAGAGCGCAGCGTGGGCTGAGCACAGTGAAGGTCCCCACGGGATGATGCATCGGCTGTGAGCACCCCAGCAGGGATCCGAGGGGCAGGGGAAGCTGGGGACTGGACACAGTTCTGTTTGCCTCAGGTATCTATTTCTATCTGGGTTATAAGCATCTGTGATTTGTTCCCGAGGGAAAGGGAGATGGAGACACTCTGTTTTCAATGTCTTGGGGGAAAAAGTGGAGGAGAAGAATTAGGTGCATCGCTTGGACTGAATCGCCTCTGATTCCCACTGTGTTCTCCAAGGCTGACCTTTAAGAGCAAGGCCGTGACCCTTTGAAGTGAAGTCTTGCATGGTATTGACTGAATGCTGCTCAGATCCCAACTTGTCAAGGAGCTGCTCCTAAATAAGTCCATTTAATTGAGTGAGACTGCTGGAATGCATGAACTGACAGCCATAGATCTGTGCTCAGATAACTCCGAGAAGCAGGGTCAGAAGTCGCCTTCTTCATCGGTCTTGCACAGCCCTGCACTCTCAGTGAGAGAACACTGGATCAGACTGCTCAGGTTGGGCATGGAGGAAAAGATGAGGCAGAACATGCCGAGAGGAGAATTACAGAGCTGGGAAGGTTTAGGCAGGTATTCTCCCTCCTTGCCGGTCCAGTGGCTTAAAATGACCCCGAGGAGGTCAGCATCAGCCACACAGGCAGGCCTGGGGTTGGGAAGGGCAGAGTATGGATGTCTGAGGAGGCCTTCAATCAGCTCTGGTGTTAGGGTTTAGTGAATGCTTTGAGGGCTGCTGTCGGTGGGATGCGTTCTTCTGCGCTCACATACACGTCTTAAGATTTCTTCAGACAGACTGGAGCAGTTTCTATGTGTTATTGTCAAACAAGAGCCCCAGTGTTTTCACAAACCATCTTCCAATCTTATATGCAGCAGGACAGAGGTTAGGGCCAGTTCTAGGGCATTAAAATTTCGGTTTCGGGGCCAGCACCAGACCATTCCAGCAGCTGCCACGAGATGGCAGCCGGATAAGAGCCTGTGTGCCACCACTGCTGAAGCAGTCAATTCCATTGCGAATTTTTAAAGTTATAAAAGAAACTCTTTTGAACGCCCAAGTTGCATTAATATTTATTAATTGACATTTTTCCAGTGTCATTCAACCACTTCTTCAGAAACAGCAGGTGTGCTTTTCACAGGAACACAGGCATCGATGCCAGCTGCAGGTAAAACGGTTAAACTGGGGAGAGAAAAGCCGTACTTTAGTAACTCTTTAAGAATTCATGTTTCCTTCCCTTCTCAAGTTCGTGTTTTCAAGCCGAAGCGTTTTTTTATGGCATTTGAAAAGAATGACGCTATAATTATGACTTTATTCACTTGAGATGTCTTTACCATGAAGCACAGGCTGGGTAGAAGGGAGCAGTTCCACGCATCATCGGGCTTCCTGGGACAAACAGCTAGGAGCTCTCACAGGATGTATCTCCACCTGGTTTTTTTCCCAGTGGTGGGATTCTGGAGAGGCCTAATCTATGCTTTGCTTCATCTAAAACCACTCTTAAGACTATCTAAAATCTTAACTACCACTTCTATTTTCATTTTTAAAAAAAAAAAAATGTCATAGACTTGACCTTTGCAGAGGCCGCCTTCTACCAGCTCCTGATTTACTGGAGGAGATGATAGTTCATCTGGTTATTCACTGCCTGCCCTCCACAGACATGGCTTCATAGACTGTGGAAATGGATTCATAAAATTAAATCATAATAATGAAAAACCAAACATAAAACACCACAGCCCAGATTTTCAAGGCATTCTAGAAGCTTTTGACACCCATTTAATATTAGTTCAAGGGAAAACCTCTTACAATCTAATAGATGTTACGAGAGCTGAACCTCAATGAATTTTGCAGCCTGCTCGGAGAACAGCCCAAACTCATAAACAGGTCTGATGTTTCATGTGTTCTGCCTGTGCTTGGAGCTCTGTGGAGCTGTTAGACCGTTTTAAAGATTATGTGCCACGAAGGTGGAGTTGGCTTGATGTTTCCAAGAAATGTTTTCATTTATTTTGAGTGTTTTGTGCGTTTCTTTAATAGACTGCAGGAACAGCTGCTATTCTCTGTCCTGGGACAAAGTGAAAAGCCTTGAACTGATGTCAGTAGACTCACATTTCTGTGTGTAGGTATTTTTTTGGTTAAGAACCTTGTGGGAATGTGGTGTTCCTTGCTCCGCTGTAACATCAGGCATTGCAGGAAGGAGCAGCCACACTGAGAGCTTCCGGTGCTCCGACGTTTAAATATGGCAAAACCAGCAGAAGAGACAGCAATAGGTATGTCGAAATTATAATGCCCAGACTGGTCGTGTCCATGTGACGTAGCTCTTGCTCTAACATTACATGTTTTTCTCAGCTCACTTTCTTCTCTGTCTCTGCTGCTGATGGCAGTGCCGGCCATACTGGTTTAGCTCTGCGAGCCACAGAGCAGTGGAAATACATGATCTTAGCACGAGCCTGGTAACGTCTTCACAGACAATGAGAAGTCATCAGCTATGGAGCCCACCTAAGAACAATGCGTTAGACACAGACCTAAAGGATTCTGGTGCTCTTTGTTTATGACAATTAATTTTAGGTCATTACGCTCAAGGGACACCCGCTAACTTCAATATTGTCAACATGTGCTTAGTATGATATAATGAGCTACCCCTTTCCGTTTGGGACCATGTATTGATATACGATTGGTGAAAGGTGCCAGACTGATGGGGCCAGCACACAGATGTCCACTGCCTGCTTCCAGAATAAGAGCAGTGTAAGCAGCTGCAGAGCTACTGGCTTCACACGGCTCCACCAGCCAGGCTCCGGCCCGATGAACTTCCATCCTCGCTCAAAACTACCAAAAATGTTGCCTGTTGTTGATTTCTGTCATTTTGCAAAGAGCACTTGTGTCCTTCAGGAACTGGAATGGGACTTGGAAACGGTTTCATTGAAGAATTCAGACAGCTAGTTATTAATGGTCTGGCCTGCATTTGAACTATTAAAATGGGAAAAAAATTATCCACAGAAATAATGTTAGACACGTTGCCCAGGCCCTGTGTCTTCCCTGTTTCTGTAGCCGTTCAAAGGGGATTTAAAGGGCCCTTCTGGGTTTCCATGGCAGAAGGGAATCCCCTGCTAGGATAAAGCTGGAATCTTATGCCATCTGATCTTTCTTCCTTTCTCCCCACATTCAGGATGATCTGGGACACGTCCAGAACAGAAAGGGATATGGCCACAATACAGCGTTCTCTGACTGTCCTGAGCCAGGAAAAGAATCCTTGGGGGTGGTCCCAGCTGGCACACAGGAATGACCATTTGGCTGCTTCAACCTGCAGCAGGGGTGGTGCAGCCTCAGGCTCAGGCCCAGAATGGAAGGAGGTGGACAGGTGGCTCCCAGCCAGGTTTGCCTTCCTCCCCCTCATGCTTGTGGAGATCTACGCCCTGTGTTTAAAAAAGCAAAAAACATGATGGCTTTACCTGTGTAGAATGTAGAAGTAACTGAAGCTTAAGGAGGTGTTTAGAGCTCTCCTTCTGTACCATGTGAGAGACTAACGGGCAGGGGAGGGGATGGGCAGCCCACCCCATTGCTCTGAGCCCTTAATTTTGTAGGCAATGGTATGAGCGTAGTCAGTCTGGGATGATGAAGACATGTCTGAAACAACTAGATGATACACTCTGAAAGTAAACAAACTCCTTAAACGCACGTTTGTTCGATCTCCTCTTTTCCAGCAGGAAGCTTGCCCTGCTAAAAGCTTTTTCTCTTCTTCCTTGGGCAGAGCTGAGGCTGGAGCCATACCCTGGTGCAGGGATCCAGGAGTCCCTGGGAAGGTGCCAGCGGGGCGTTCGAGCCAGGCTGGCAGGCTGGGTTTTTGTTTGGATGATGTGAAATGCATCACACAAATAATTAATGGGTCTCTACATCTGAAATTAAAACAATGTCACTTGCACGTACTTTAATTTTAGTTTCTGACAATGTGGGATTTGTCGAGTAGATCTTACAAAACCTACGTGCTATCCCACGCTGGGTACGGTTTGAATCTCGACCGGGGTGTAGCGGGTTTGTCTGGTGCTAATGGCTGTTTATGTCTGCCGGGCTGCATTTCTTACTGCTTTATCTGCCAGTAAACACTCAGCCCATCCTCTGCATATTGCCAGAACTTGGCCCTCGTACTCACCCAGCTGCACTAAGTCTTCACTTCACTTCACTTCTGTGGTTTTTCCATCCCAGCAATTTATGGTCCACCTTCAGTCAAACTTGCCTCTGTGCATCAACAAAGCTCCCGGATAGCGCTGGTGTAGACCCCAAAGGGAGGGCAGAGTGATGCAGGCGTAATATCAGGGTCTGGATTAAGAGCAACCAGTTCACTTTGAGGTGGTGCCCAGTCCTTGGGCATCCACCATTTTCACCCGGCCCCGCGTGTGGCCCTGCCATCTTTCTAGAGGCAAAGCTTTAACTAAGACTCTCAAATCCAGCTCAAACAAGGTTCAAGACACATTGGCTGGTACCGATTTGTGGATGATATTTAGGGAAATCAATGCAGCGCTTCTAGAGTATGTAGAGTTTATAATTCTATTTAGCTCGTTGAAAAGGTTAGCACACACTGGAAAAGTAAAATTGATATGAAAGTTCCTTCCTGTCTTGCAGAAGTGATGATAAAGAATAAATTATTTAAGAAAATTAAGTATTATAATTGGGGAACATTTCCCTATTACTAAGTAAAGCCAGCTATTAGCATCCGATTTGCATTTTACACCATGCAGCAGGAAATATTTAAGTTGACAAATAGGATATTTAATACAGCAACAGATACTTGGCAGTTAGATATTAACAACTGTTACAGCTGTGATTTATTCACCATTAGGAAAAGGGCATTACTATGTGCATATGATTCGGAAATTAACTCCAGTTTACCAAGAGGCCTTGACTGCCTGACCTCTTAATATCCTTATAATGACGCCATTTACCATTCAAAGGCTTATTCCAGTCACTCACTGCTAGATTTGTTTTACAGGGGTCCACTGTAGGGCAGAGAGTTGCGTGCGTTAACATTTCTCGTTGGTGTGGTAGGCACCGGCATTTTTTAAGAGGGAAAAACCCATGGGTAAAGCCATGCTGGGGTTGTCACGGGCATGGAGCAATCCACGGTACTTCTTTCTGTTACGTCCTCGGAGTGGCCTGGCCTCACAAATCCTGCCTGACTTTTATGTGCTGTAATGCTTTGAAACCTTCTCGAGGTTTCTACAAGGCTCTTATCGTTGCTACAAGTACGTCCTGCAGGTGGGTGGGGTGGGACCTGTTCCACTGGCAGCCCTACGATCTTACCTGTGTAGTCCTGTGAGTATAAATCTGAATTAGGACCACAAAACAGCGGTGTGAGGGGAAGCAGAACCATGCCACCAGTCATAAGGGTTTCTACGTGCCAAAGCATCCACTGTTTGGTAAAGCCACTTACAGCAACGGGCTTTGCTCGACCCGCGGGATGTCCGACACGTGTCCTTACACAGATTTCACACTTCCCTACTCCTTTTTACCCCGTTTAGCTTTGCCTTCTGCAATTTCCCTTTTTCTATCTCAAAATACTTATTTGTACCTCAAGGTTGATGTTATTTAACCTTAAATATTCTTCAGCTGAAAAATCGCAGTGTGCTCTTTAGTGTTAGAGTAATTGCCCATCCGGTGGGGCACGGGCTTTGCAGCCGTTAGCTCATCTCTCTCCTTTTGCTGACTGTTGTAGGGCAGGGAACGGGTTTGTCCACAGCTTTTCCGTTTTCTCTCTGGAGTTATTTTGGAAGTTCCTGTTTAGAAGTGGTTTTATCTCTGCCAGTGATGCGCCAGCACAAGGAAACCATATGTATGCACCCCAACACGCGTGAGGATAAAGGTGTAGATGGTCCTTCACGTGATTGCCGGGTTTCACCCTTCTCGTTCTCTTTCTTTTTTTAATTTTACTGCACCTTTTTGTGTTTGGATTAGGTGTGGGCAACAGACCTTGACCTTTGCTACAGTGACCAGCTGGCCTTGACTCAGCTCATGTTGTACGTGACAGATGGAAATCTGGATTGCCACTCCAGCCGCTTTGAAGTGTCTCTTGGTTTGGACAAAATGAAAAGCCAACATATTCAGCACGAGGAGACAAAAACTGTAAGCGGTGACTTGTTTACAAATAGAATTATTAATGTAATCTACCAAAAATTTAAAACCTCTCCTGGATCACAGTTCCAGAGGAGCTGGATCTGCTGCTATCAGATTTAAAATTGATGCTTCAGATTTTACAAGGTTAACACCATCATGTTAGAAATCAACGGAGAGGGTCTGGTTGCTTATGGGTACCTGATTCTTCACCCTTTGTACCCAGCAATGTTGATTTGTGGTAGTAACTCATTTCTAAATATTTCACGTTGTAAAAAAATTAGGTATTTTATGTGTTGCAAGAAAAAGAAAGGAGATGAAAGTGCTGCCCTGACTATAGAAGTAACTTCAAAACAGTCAAGAAGAAATCTGAGCCTTCAGCTCATGAGATCATGAGGTGAGAAGTCAGAGCACTCAAGTTGTGTCCCAGCTTTGTAGTTTCGTGCACAAAACAGAGGGTAAGACAGTCAGGGCTACATTTGCAGAAGGATCTGGACACCAAAATCCCTTCCAGCTCTCACTTGAGTTGAACCCCAGTGTCGGTTCTCAGAACCTTCCTTTAGTTCTGTATCCACGTAACCGTTCAGTATTAATAGTCAGAATTAATTATTCGGTGTTAATTATGGACACAGTCATTTGAACGGGAAGGAAAGCTCTGCACCCTAACGAGTGAGTTCCCTGAGCAGGAACACGCAGCCACGCTCCCTCCTGCCTGCTCTCTTGGGACCAGAGTTACAAAGCCCACGGGGGAGAAGCTCCTCACGGCAACACCAAGGAGGAGAGCTGAGCCCTTAGATCACCGGGATGGGATTTGAAATGAGGTGATATTTGTGTATTGCTCTGAAGTCCTTCCAAACATACCGCACACCTTTCGAGAGTTGATTCACAACTCCCTTTTTTTCACATGGAGAGGCGGAATCTAACACCATTCCAAAAACGTCATGGAGCTGTAATTTAGAGGTTAATGAGCTCTTGATCTATCGTTCTTGTCAAGCAACCACTTTTAGTTGGAGAGAAGTAAATTAGATATGATTAGTCCCAGTAGTACAAGTTTTAGAAATGAAAAGTAATCAAGTAGCAACTTTTTTTAATTAAGATTCTGTCAGAATTAACATCAATTGTCACTATATCCTTTATTTTTCTTCTTTCCATATTTCTGAGGGGTTTATCTCCTTAAGAGTTAACTACGAAAACGCACTTTCTCAGGAAAATATCTTTAGAAAAAGAAACAAACCAACCAAGAGACAAATGCTTTTACAGCACATGATCTGTAATGAATGATTAAGTAAAACGCTTTGTGTAAAATTATGATGTTAATAATGATTCTGTCCCTTTTAATTTATTATATCTTCTCAATCCTGGTAGGTTTGATTTTGATAAAACGGAGCCAGCCACCGAGTTGGTGTGAGGATTTTATTTTTAGAAATCCTTCTTTGAAAGAACAAATTTCCTAGATACTGCTGCTACTGTAATTATGTACAAAACCAATCACTCATTATAGTTAGGATACATTATCTTCTAGACAGATGAGGCTAAATAAGCAACGCATTAATAATTCATGCCGCAGTTCATTATGCATGTGTATGCGGGCTTGGAAGCTGAAATAAGCACCTCATCAACCTGATGCCAACCCTTAAACAATAGTTCTGTGTTATTGCAGCCACATTCAAGTTTACGCTTGTTAAACTGCTACTTGGATTATTTTATCAAGCATTCATTTATTTGTGGTCCCCTACTGCAGAGAACAGATTTTGGAAGCGCCTTTTTTAAGTTAATGACTTGAGCAATGGGTGTTATTAATTCTCAGAATATTATAAACATGATTAATTTTCAGGCAGAGATGTATTATAGAAGGATTTCGACTATGTCAACTTAAATGAGTCAATGTCAAAACAAATATCGTTGTAGAAGAAATACTGTAAATTACATGCTTCAAGGTGCAGGATCCCCACTCTGATCTGTCCAGCGTTAGAAAGAACACCCTGGGAAAGCCTTGGTTCAGGAGAACACCTCGATTCAGTCCTGCTCGATGCAACATCTCCAGACTTCTGTCCTAAGCACTGCGGAGAGTTTCAACTCAAATGCAGAAGTGATTTCCATCCGTAGCACGAGCCCCACTGGTAGCGGTTTTGTACTCCTTGGAGTCACTGCGCCGAATCTCCTCAAAGACTTCCTGGGAAAATTCTGCGCACTTGGAGAAACCCAATTTCAAAACCTGCTTTGGAATTTCTGCTGTCGCTGGAGAAGAGCTGACTAGAGCAACGTGTGTGACCAGGAGGCAGGGTGGGCTCAGAGGATCCACTGAGAATGATTTCACAGGGCTTCAGTCCCAGTGAAGCTGTGAACGTATCAACATGTGGTTCATGCAGACCTGATCTCTAACACGAGGTTTTATACACAGGGTGAGGTGAGGGTTTAATTTTACCGCATGGAAATGTCTATGTTCAGTAGACACTGTGATGAACAGCAGTTCCTCCAAATGGCGTCTTCCTTCACACTTACATGAGTTAAACCCACAGAAACTGTTGGTTTCTCATATAAACTGTATGAAAATAAAGAACCCTGTGTTGTTTTCTCCAGCCATCTCCAATAAGCAGCTGGTGTGCAGTAGCAAGCAGCCAACTGAGGCACTCTGGCCTTTCTGGAATCTACTACAACGTTCTCCTCCAGATGTGTAAAGCTCGTGGTGTTGGATTTGACCTCCAGGTACGAGAGGGAAAGATTAGAAAATGTGATGTTCACTCTGCATCAGTTTTGTGTGTAAATTCTAACATGGTGAAAGCACTTAGCACAAAGTCCAGGAGTTCCATTTAGTGTCATGTAATGTCTAAGTGTTCTGCTGAACCCACAGCACAGCGTTGCTCTACAGTGTTGTTGAAGATGACTTGGTATAAATCAGGATTGATTTTATTTTAAATGGTTTTCATATGCTAATTAATGAGCTCTGAATCACATAAAGTAGTTCCTGGACAAATTAGCCCGATGTTATAACTCTTCCCTGTCAGCTGACTCTAGCTGGGGTGGAAGTCTGGAACAGCTGCAGTGCTGAGATCTCTCTCTGGTTTGGCTGAAGACTGTGGGGAAGAGGAACCAAGGCGTGAAAACGCAGTCTGTGCTAGGGGAGGAAGAGCTTAAGGCTTATGAACGGAACTGTGGAAGAATGAAATGTAAGAGAGTTCAGGAGATGCTAGGTGAGACAGAACAGCAGATCAAGGTTTGGGATCCCAAGGCCTTCCCTGGGAAATGCAGAGCTTGACGGGTTTTCTCAGGACAAACCCTCCCCGAGGATGGCACCTGCTCATGAGACCTCTCCCAGTGACAGGCAGGAACTGTCACTGAGCGCATCTGAAAATCAAATGGTGAGGTTGGCTGCTGAGCAAACTGCCACCAGTGTCAGGGCAAGAGGAACCAGAGCAGCAGGTTAGTGACAGTTCCTGTTCCGTCTATGTCGAAGGTGAGGATAAGCTTTAAGAAATAGGAAAATCTAAACATACTATCTCTGTCTTTCAATTTAAGCATGTATGAGGCTTTTAGAGGTTAACTGTATCTTGTTAAAAACAACTGTGTAAGGAGATCATTTGTGAGATACTTAGGACCATCTCTTACTGCTTTGGAACAAAAATACTCACTATGAATAGATTCTGCTGTGTGTTTTCTACTGACATCAAGTTAATTGTGTTCTTTACAGCAAGAGCAATCACCTCCCTACCCCGAGCAATGACCCACTACACACCACTCACAACTGCCTCTCTCAGATACGGTTAGGTACTCACTGTCCCTGTATAGTACATTAAATTATAATTATGGCTATTTTAGGAATAATTAAAGCAACTTTTGTCTCATTATTTAACAGGAAAAACAAGGAACAGTTTTTCTATTGTACGAGGATCAGAAGCGGCACAGATTGGGAATGATGTAAGTGTACACTGCCAGTTCCAGTCTGATACGCAGTTGGGAACACACTTGAACTGAGCGCGATGCTGCAGTGTGCACTGGCTTGGGCTTGGACAGAGGTTGTGGAGGAAAGGAACGCGCTGAACACCACGTACACGAGTTCACCAACTGTCACCCTCTGTTCAGAAAAGAATTCATGTAACGTTTACTGCCAGAGTAGGAGGTATTGAGTGAGGGGCTGAAGCGGTCTGTCCTCAGGCTGTTCCATGTTCCTTTGATGTCGGAGCTGTTTCATGAATGACCTGGGTAAGAAAACAGCTTCCTTGAGTGCGGGATGTGACTGCAAGTATTGCAGAGGGCAGGAACAGAAGTCAAAATTATCTCGACAAATTGAAGAAACAATATGAAAAATACATTCCATTCGGCTGGAACCCAGTGCAAGAAATTCCACTTTAGGTAGCAGGAATGGCTGTGGGGAACAAGGACCTTTGCAGAAAAGGGGCCGTCAGTGGCAGCAGCTGACAACCTGTCTGCAAGGCACCATGTCGTCATCTTGTGGAAGGAGGTGAACAATAGAACCTGGGAGACGCTGGCAGTGTCCTGTTCTACGCAGAGGAGGCGATGAGAGTGTTTAGAGTTCTGGGCCAGACTAAAGGGGATGAGGGGGTGGTGGCAGAAATGAGATCTAACAATCTTCGAGCACATAACAAGCCTCTGCAGGAAGGAAAAATCTGATTTCCATGACTTTGGTAGTAGGACAAGAAGAAATGAACTTGCAGCATGTTTATCAGAAGAAAAATTGCTGATAGTAAGGGAAGAACCGATGAGATATTTCGGTGCGGGGGTCATTGACAGCGTTGAGTAAGATTAGACAAACTTCTGTGGAGATGATGTAAGTAGCATTGATCCTGCCCCAGCACAGGGCGTGGACTAAACGAATCCTAAAGCTTGTTTCCAGGGCTGTGGTTCTTTCTGCCCGCACCGACTCCCTGTGGAGGGGGCTGTTGGTAGTGTACGAGTGATTCAGGTCTGTTTGAAGGTTAGATACTCCTGTTCCGTGCTGCACAGCTCACATGACTGAGCTGCAAGATAAATTTCAAAGAAAATCACTAAAGGAGAACTTGTAAAATACTACAGGAGCCATTTAAAAGGTGATTTAGGCATCTGAAAGCGTTCCCTAAGCTGCTGACCTCTCCTAACAGCCCACCGACGTTGAAAGGTGAGCACTTGCCTTCTCTGACCCCGCTAGAGCCCTCCTCCCTCCTGCCCCTCCTGTCGTATTGTCGCTGGCACTTCTACCCCTCTCCAGGGTCAGAGAACTATCAGCAGTTATTGATGTATTGCCAGACCACTCTCAGATATATTTGCCATACATTCTGATCCCAGATTTGTCTTCCATCAGATGTTCCATGCAGTTTCATGACTTCATTTGGAAATGCTTTCAGTATAACAGTATGAGCTGATACAATCACTGAACTACTTGAAACATCTGGGTGAATTATTCTGCGTTTCACTGCGCTGGAGATCTATTGTCGGTTTGGTCAGTAAATGAGGTATATTCTTCCTCAGTGGAAGATCCTGACCTATGAGATCGTACATACTGACAGGCTGCATGTACCTCCGAGAAACCAAATCCTCAAAAGCTGCAGCAGCCTGAGAAACGCTGATCCTGCTGAAATGTCCCTTTTTTGGATGCCTTTCACAAATCGTAGGCAGAAGCAACAGTTCTCCTGAACTAATCTTGGTGTTTGAAGTGTTCCACTGGCTCAGTCCTAACTCAACGGCAGCCTTTCGCTTGGAGCAGCTGAAACCTTCCTGCTTACTTAGTTGATTAATAAAAATTATTTATTACACAAATCCTTTCTGTTGACAAGTTAAAATGGAGCCTCATCTTTCATATCTCCCTGAAGATTGCCACCTTGTGAGATTGAAAACACTCATTAAATTCCATCAGCAGACAGGCACAAATGAGAGGGCGATTGTTTTTAAGCATGTGAAGGGAATCATTGGTAAACTCATTTGTTTGGATATCATTAACAGAACAATCGGAGAGGATCTCCAGGGGGTCCTCCTGACCTTTGCTCGCAATCTCTTCATCATCCATCAAGAAATATCACCACCTAATATGCAAGGCGAGACCAATTTTAAGGTGAGGTGTTAATTAACTAACGATCCTGGTTAATTTCTGTACAAGGTCTGAAAATACCTCTCGCTGTACCATAAACAAGTGCTAAACCATTCTTTTCTCACTGTTAGCAGTCTGTGGTTTACAGTGTCCAGGTCAGTATCCTGAGTCGCCCGGTGAACCTGTTAGTTAAATTTAAGTTGGAAACTTTTTCTTTGAAAAGAGATGTACTTGAGCTGGAATTCTTTTTCGCGTAATGCTCCTGCCTGGCCTTTGTGAGAGCAAAGGAGCTGTTGGCACTGCCTCAGTTCTGTCACAATTCTCAGTTTTCTTTTAAAGAGACACCACCAAGGTAGGAATCCTAAATTAGAAACAAACTTCCCGGTTTAGAGCAGCTCCTTAGATGATGAACACTCATTTCTTTTAAGCAGGCAGCCCCCAAGTACCAGACCCATTAGTTCACATCTTTCGCCCTGCCGCCCATTTCACAAGTCAGTTTTGCTCCCAGTTTTCCGGCTCTTTGAGTCTGCCCATAGTGCCCATCCCCGCAGGCCAGGGGATGCTCCGGGGTGGTGGGACAAAGCGCTGGGAACCTTCCCCCCAGGAGCACCCACCTTCTCTCAGAAGCTCCTTTGCGACGACCTTGCTGGCAAAAGGAGCCAGTCGAGCAATAAGGAATCCAAGCCCATGCCCAGCAGCGAACACTCATTACAATGCTGCTTTTGGATTGCGGGGAATAGCTGAACTCCCCGGAGGGAGCTCTTGCGCTGAACTCCGTCACCTTTCACTTCACGGAAAGTTTCTAAGATCCCATCTGCGTTACGGCTCTGTATCTTAAATCACAGAACAGAATTTACATCAGGTTCTTTGCCGTGTGCGCTCTGACTGTGTTTTCCTCTGACAAGCAGAGCGTGAAATGACAGTTTTAGAGAAGGTAGAATTAAATTTCAACATATTGCAGAATAAACACACTAACCCCACCCTTTTCAATATGAGGGAACGAAAAGAACCATTGAAGAAAAATATAACAGGGAAGTTAACTTCCTAGTGGGTTACATATGTGGGGCAGAACACCTGAGAGTTAATCAAGCACAAATTGCAAGGAATTGTGTTTTTTATTTACCTGAGATTTGTACATATTTACCGATACTTCCTCCAGCTGTGCCCAAAGCCACAGGAAATGTCACGGTGCGCCGCGTACCGGGTGACACTGGTTACTTCTCCCAGCAGGGCATGCTGGCTGCTGGAGTTCATTGGCATGCCCAGTGAATAACTCCCCTTCCTCGAATCTGTTACAGATGGCAATTGAAGACATCGAAGCAATTCTAGGAATTACAGCAGAAAACAAAGTGAAATTGGGAGAGCAGCAACCTTGGAAAGCAGATGCTCTGGCAGAATAGTTAACAGGAAATGGTTAAGTGCCTTATTCTTTATGCTTCTGGAAACGCTTTCTCATCTGTAAGAACAGGTTTGGTTTTCCTTCTGCAGCGGCACGGGAAATCATGTCAGCCGAGGCGGTACATCTCCATGATTTCTGAGTGCGGGGTTTAGAGAGCATCTCTTCTTCCACAAAAATCAGCTGCTGAAAAGCAGAGGATCATGACAGGTGCCCCTGATGTTCACACTGTCCTTCCTGAAGTACAGGATCTGGTGTTAAAGTCTTATTAATGGGGGTCATGCTGTCTTTGTCACTGACTCAGACCAGATCACCCTCCACTGAGGAAGTCCTGTAACCCGAAGCTCCCCGTCACTGCTCTTGTCTGCTGAAATCTGGGCTTCTGGCATGAAGGGCGCTCCAGCATTCTTCTGCCTATAAACACACACACTTAAACGCCCCCTTAGCAACCTGGACTGTCCTCTCCACGGCTGTCTGTACCCATATCATTCCGCTATTCCTGTTGTCACCGATAGATTTTTTGCAGCAGTTCTATGCCCATTTTCAAATTATCCAAATTAATAGTAACAGCACTAATTCAACAACATATTCTGAGAGGACCGTTAGAATCACACTTGTACTGATACAGGCAAAACCCATTTTTAAGATGAATAATGAACGTGACTGAGCAGGGGCAGCAGCTCAGCACCTCAGCACCCAGTTTTTCTGATACCTGAGTCTTTGATCCTTTTGCTTCAACCTTATCTTCTGCGTTAGCCTTTTCCTCTTCTGCTTTGGTCTCAGAATAATTAAATGCAGATGAGAACATTTGCATAAATGCTGATCCCCATGTCAAATAAAAATCTAAGAGAATATTTTTGTCTAATTCTTGGTTGGTTGGTTTTGTTCCTTTCTTACCTGTAACCTCAACACAGTCTTGGTTCTGGATCCACCAGAGCCCACATAGATTTTTCTAATGTAAAATTTAACCAAGGAATAAGCTTCCTGTAAGTTTTTATTCTTTATGGTTAGAAATGAAAGTAACAGAGGTCATTTTGGCTGTGGTAGGTACAACAGGGATCTCTCACTGGCCGAGAAATAAATTGCTTATTAGTTCTTCCTGCAAGAGATATTTGTTGCCTGTTCTGCTTTGAGGGGCAGCGGAACAGTCTGTTGTTCTTTTTCTGTCTCCTCTTTTACTGCTCTTTGCAGATTTCTCTCCTAGCTTCATCCCCAAGCTCATAATGTCCCAGTTTGGCCAGCAGGAGCAATATCCAGGGGGAAAGGGAGGCGCGGGAGAGCAGGGCAGTACCGACCTGGGCATCAGCCAGTTTCTTAAGGGTTAAGGAAAAGGAAGCCTTGATCCAAGCCAGAACAACATAAGGTCTGAGAGGCTCATTAGTTCACTGGCACTTAATGGGCTCTGGTGTCCTCCAGTAAATGAAACCTGCACTTCCTCATGGCTTTGTTGTAGGCTGACAAAAGAAAAACTGTACCTGTTTTTGCAGGAGACAAGTGACCTGAAAGTTCCCATGGTGAGAGAGATTTCTCAGTGTGTGCAAAGTGTGAAATGTATTTTGAGGGAAAAAAAGTTTTGAATTACTACTAATGCTTCTGAGTGTTGAGCTGATGGAAGGACTGAAACTGCTTTACAGTCCCTCACATTCTACCTCCATGCTGCTGGTGCCAAAAATGTAATTTTTTAGCAATACAGCAGATATAAAATGAAATTATAATCTTGGTTTCTTGTAATTCTTGGGCATCAACTGCAGAATCAGAGAGCTGAATTGTTTGGTCATGATGCTTGTGTGCTTTTGAAGTTTTCCTAGTCGAGGTTGGTCTATCCACATTCTCTTCACCAGGGCCAGGTTATGCTGCCAGAGGCTGAAGGATTTTTCCCTCCTTCTTCCACTTTTAACAATATGAGCAACACCAAGTCCACTGTAACATATCTTGAAATAAATACTTTTAAAAATCAGGGATTGTTGTATGTCGACTTGGTAGGCAATACCTTGCCAGGAGGTAATTTTGACCATGAAATGTCGTATCGCTGTCAAGGTGTAAGACATGAGTTCAGCCCTTCACCGTAGTGAGCCACAGGATAAGATTCCAACTTCTCTCCTGAGTCAGCGTTGCCCCTAATAAAGATATTAAAGCAAACTATATGCTTTATTAATTATAGGAAGGTGAACTTGAGTCAGATTTGTTAGTGACGATGATTAATAATTACTGGTTCCACACACACATGTAGTACATTACAGTAAATAAACAGGGTACATTGAGGGTAGTAATTGATTAATTAGCACATTCATACTGCATAGCTCAATGGTTTAAGATTGCTGAGTTTGGGATATTGCTTGTAATTAATACAAGGAAAAATCTGTTCCCATTTCTCAGTGTACTCTTCTGTACAAGCTTTTTTCCCTCAAATAGAATGTTCAATGACTCAAACCCTTCTTTATTATTTTAAAAAATTGGATCATGGAGTACTGGCTATAATTTTAAAGTATTTCTTGCTGAAGGGGCCTTTCCAAGAACTGTTGTTTAAGCTGGCACCGTCAGGTTCCACCAAGTCAACTGAGCGCAGCTGAGCGCTGTACTCCTGCGCGCAGGTAACCTGGTCGATGCTGCGGCTGTGCGACGTCCAGCAGCACAGGGCTGCGGACAAAACCATTCCTCCAAACGGGCCCGGCCGATCCTTTGTGATCCTCCCGCTCGCTGTCGGGAGCGCTAACGCGGAGGCCTGGCCGCGCTCTGGCCCTGGGTCGGGCACGGTGACCCCCTCCCCTCGCTTCGCGGGGCCGCCCGGGCGGCCTCAGCCCTGAGGGCTCCGGCGCGGGCTTTCCCGCGTCCCCACCTGCCCGGACCCCGCCGCCTCCCCTCAGGGAGCCGCAGACGCGGGCCAGCCCCGCGGCCTCCGCCGCCGGGGTGACCCCTGCGCCGCCCCCGCCCCTTCCCGCCCTCCGGCGGGGCGCAGGCGCTGAGGTAGCGCACGCGCGCCGGCCGGAGCCGCCGGTACGGGGTGGCTGCGGGAAGGGGGGCCCGGGGCCCCGCGGGATGCGGGCGCTGAGGCGGCTGCATGAGGCGGCCGTGGGGCTGCTGCTGCGGCGGGGAGCGGCGGCGGCCGCGTCCCGTCCCGCCGCCTCGGAGGTGCTGAGCCAGCACCTGCGGCAGCGCGGCCTGCCCCACTGGACCTCGTATTGCGTCAAGTACAGCGCGGTGCGCAACGACCAGTTCGGCCTCTCCCACTTCAACTGGCGGGTGAACGGCGCCAACTACCACATCCTGCGCACCGGCTGCTTCCCCTTCATCAAGTACCACTGCTCCCGCGCCGCCCCGCAGGACCTGGCGCTGCAGAACGCCGCCTTCACCGCCCTCAAGGTCCTCAACGCCGGTGAGTCGTATCCCGGGCCGGCTGCGCGGCCTCCTCCCCGCCCGCCTCGCCGGCTGAGAGGCGCTGCCCCCGGGAATATGTGTCCCATGGTGCGAGGATCGGGGCTGTGACCGGGGATCGCTTCTCCGCTCCCGCCTCGCTCCGCTCCAGTTCCCCTGGGGTGGGTAAACCCGCCAGAGGCGCCTCGTTCTCCGCGCCCCCACCCCGGGCCGGACCAGGCGGCGTGAGGGAGCGGGAATGACGAAATGCCCGAGCTCTCAGTGCCCTGAGGGCGCAGAGCTGTCAGTCGATACTCCCTCGGGCTTTACCGAGGTGGTGTTTCTCTGTCCAGTTATGAGAGGGAAAAATTAAAAGCGCCTTAAACAAAATGCGTGAGCGCTTGTTATTGACCCGGCCAGCATCGCTTGGTATGGATCATTTTCCATCTAAACATCTACCTTCTGGTACGGAGGATGAAATTCTGTCCTCAAAGCAAATACTCAAGCACTAGATGAAGCTGAACAGTGTCTTGGAAAGTGCCTAAGTTAATTTTCACATGTTACGTACACCAGTGTCTAATGTAGTGGAGGACTCGGACTATGCTTGGTCCTGAAGTGCTGCTCTAATATAAATGAATAAAAAGGCTCTATCAGTACCTTAGTAATGCAAAAGTGGATATAAATGAGTCTTGAAATATAATATTATTCAAAACTCAGTATACGGATACAACACTTGTTCAAATGATGAGAGCCACGTACCTAATTTCATCACTTTATTGTTTTCATATTTCATTTAAAAAAATCTCATTGGCTTTGTAAGTCTTCAGTGACCTTTTACAAAACACTCATTTTTACGATCTAACTGGCAAAGTGAGAAAATGTAATCACAAGGATTGATTCTTAATAATAACATTAAATCTGATTTTATTTTTCTCTCTGCATAGTCAGACCTTTTATGTTCCCCATCTTTCTTGCAGCTCCTCTGCATGTTTCATATTTAAATGATGAGCAAGCCTGATTTAAAAATCAGCTTATCTTTTCAGAGACTCTAGCTTAAGCACTTGGGTAACTTTTAAGCACGTTGAATTTGGCATTTCTTTATCTTGCTGAATTCAGGGCCTCAATCCAGCTCCATTTTTCCCCCCTGTATTAAGTAAATGATTGTAATAGACAGGTAACACGGCAGTGCTGAAAATGATGGCGGTTCTCTATAGACACCTTCTGCTCCTTCCAGTTTTGTTGGAGTTGGGGGCCTTGACTACGGATCTAATTTCCCGAAGGGCAGCTTCATGTTGATCTATGGAGTCACTGCCTGTTTTCCTTCCTACTTCTTCTTCGATACACAGACAAACTCTGAGCTAAGTGGACATCCAGGAGTTTGTGTTTCAGTGTTCGGATATATACCTATATATATCTACCTATGGTAGAAATCAGGCTGTACACATGACTGTGTTCCACACTGCTGTCCTCCCACTTTCTTCTTCTATGAATTCCTTCCTGGTGCAGCTTTTTTTAAGCTGCTTTCTGATTCTCCTGTGCTTGATTCACCAGAAGGGTATTATGTCCTGAGAGCTGCTGGTGAGCATTTCAGTACAGGAGAACTGTTAACAAGGCAGCTTTTCCGGGAAAGCCTGTCCTCCCATTTCACTTTTGGAGTCGTTACTCTTCACTATCAATCGGCGGTTTTAGTT
Organism: Bucorvus abyssinicus; assembly: GCA_009769605.1. Lineage (NCBI taxonomy): Eukaryota > Metazoa > Chordata > Aves > Bucerotiformes > Bucorvidae > Bucorvus > Bucorvus abyssinicus. The sequence goes on from CM020038.1 coordinate 20,659,862, forward strand.
TTCCTGGCTTGCTGTCTTTGTTCATAACGTGTTTTTGTCTTTTCTCAGGCATCCCAACTTTACTGTATGGAATTGGCTCCTGGTTCTTTGTCACTGTCACAGAGACTGTTCACACCAGTCATGGCCCAGTTACTATTTATTTTCTAAATAAAGAAGATGAAGGCGCAATGTACTGAAATCGTGCCCTCAGTACCTGTCGTTTGGAGGGTTTCTGTGTTGCATTTGGTGGGTTTCTGTGTTACAGCTGCTACAGATATCTCTTCCCTTTGACTAAAAAAAACCAAAGGCAACTTTGGGTTTTACAGCACATTCTTTTACTTATCATGCCATCTTCAGGAAGCTGCACGGACTTTTGGGTCCGAAGAGATTTTGTCTTGCAGAGGTCAGTGAAGTTAAAAAAGTAGAAACCTTGGGAGAAGAATTAATGTTTCGAAGGGTATTAGAATTTACGGGAGTCGGTGACTAGTGCTGCCGAGCAAAGCTGTGATAATTTAAAGAGCTACATCTACCAGCTTAGAGAACTGGACTGTAGCGTGCAGGGAGGGAATCTGTGAATAGGCGAGACCTTGTCAGAATGTCTCTGCAAAGGTCAAGCTGCTGCGGTTTAGAGAGGTGTTTCATCATGCCTTAATTGTCGTAGTTGCAGCATGTTTGAATGAATCCATGGCACTGCCTGGAAGACTCTTTGGAAAAATCCCCCCTAAGGAGTGAAAAACAGCTGTATTGCATTTCTTCAAATGATATTTAAATAAAATACCTAAAATACGTTGCATGCTTGTATCTGTTGCAATTCTTCAACTCCAGATATCTGCATTATTACTGGGTTTTTCTTTTGGTTAAGTAACAAAACCTAAGGAATGTAGAAGATTTGATCCCCTGCGCTAATTCACAAGTCGCTGATGTTTTTAATTGATACAGGCGGATAAGAGCACCTCCCTGGTATTTTGGATGCAGAATAACTGATTTCTCCAGCCGTAACCGAGCACAGCTCTAGCAGACACATAAAATGATGGCATCACTCAAGTCAGAGTGGAAAGCTGGGCAGTGAAAAAGCTTTTGGGGAGTTATTTGGACAGTGGAAATAGGGAATTATTGGATAACAAGTTCAAACAACAGAAACACCTGTACAGGATACGTAACTGGTGCTCAGTTTTATTGCCAGCAAATGATGCCGACTGTTCCAAACCCCACGTCTGGTGACGTGAGCTGGTTATTCCAATTTCCATAAGCAGGAAGATAAATGTTCAACGGGTAGGTCCTGGTTTGGGAGGGGAATCGCTATTCCTAAATAAATGATTACCAAGCTATGACTACAGTATCATTTCACTTAAATACTTTTTTACTTAATTCCAGATAATGGAACTGTTTCCCACTTAATGAAGCAGTGCATGTGGTTCTTCTAAAAGCAACACTAAATAACGCTTTAATCAGAGAAGTACTTGCACTGTGGTATTTAATTTTGGAGAATATTCTTGACACAAGTTAAATGGTCTCAAAGATGAAGAGATGGTACTAGAAGCAGCCTCATTAATAAAAATGACTGCGTCCTTCTAGAACTGATTTTCAGTGTATTGGATGATGTTAAATAACTGCAGCTCATAAGTTTAAAGTCAAATACTGCTCATTCATTGCCACGGATCCTGTCAATACCTCGCTGTAAAGGTTGTCTCAACGCAAGGTTGATAAAATGGTTTTTAATTACCAGACTATAAATACCGCTCTTCATTGGAGTCGCACCTCCACTCGCTGCAGCTTGTTTGATTTCTGATAATGGGGACTGCTGACTTTGCTTACCTGTTTTTCAATAACTGCAGGCAACATGACTCCTTCTCCATAGAGCGATGGGCCAGTCTCCTTGGAGAACATCGCTGACAAACTACCCTATTGATTGCTGCAATGCTGTGCTGCTTGCAGCATTAAATAGAGCCTTGATTTCTTGTTCAATGATCTCACTGTGTAACAATTAAGCAAATGTAATATTTTCTTGTATTACATGAAAATCAATAGACCTCTTGCTCTTAGGAAGTTGATCATGCTAAAGGATGAACTGGAAGATGTCTGAGGGCACAGTGCAGATATAGCATCATTCATTCATTTCATTGAGGCTTGTATGTGACCTGTTCTCGAGCGTGAGAGGGAAAACACACCATTTATAAGGGATAACACTCGAGTTATTATATCATGACAGAAATAATTTTCAAGTATGGGTATAAACCTACTTGCTTGTCTTCATCTAAAGGTAAAACACTTCATATGCTTTTCGTTCTCTCTTTGCTAGAAATACCTGCTTCTTAGTGTCTTTATTGCTTACCTTAAGTTTTGGTCTGAATGCAAGATGGAAATGTTGAGGGCCAAGAAGGTTCACACCATCTTGTCTGGTAAGGCTCGGGGTCCGTGGGAGTGGCGAGCGAGGGTGAGTGTGCAGTATGTAGTTCTCGGCTGGACCTTTGCTGCTTTACCTGTCCAATCCCCATCGCCGTGAACTCCTGCCTTGCAGCAGTCGGCTCCTGAGGCTGGGTCCAGCGTGAGGAGAGCAGGGTTGTCTGTTGTGAAGTCCAGGTGCTTGGTCTAGAGTGTCCCTGAAGCAGGCTTTAAAGACGAGCTTCTGCCGGTTGAATTGTTCAAAGATGCTTTGCACATGTAGCCCTGACTGGTCTCTCCCCTGTGAGGTCCTCCCGGGTCTTCGTGTAACCCCATTGCTTCAAAAGAAAACTTGTCAGGAACCAGGCTTTGTTCATTCCTGGGGTCCAAAATAATTTAATTGTTTTAATTAGCAGCTTCTTTTCTGTACCTACTACTCTGTGCACATGTTGTGAATGCAACATACACTAATTTTTTTTTTTAATAGATGATTGAACCACAAAATGACACTTCCAACTTTTTACAGAGTCTATCTGCACCTTTTCCATTCAAAATAAAGTGTAGTTTATCTTGGATAAAGTCTTGCCTTAATTATCTCTCTACTGTATTCAAGAGTGATGTTTAAATGAGTGAGAGATGACATAAAAAGGCAGAGAGCTTTGTTTCACCTCACTTTACAAGTGCTTCAGATAAAGGAAACCTTAGTCTACACCTAGAGGATCAGGTAGCTGCTTCTTGTAGCCATCTTTGGAAACTAATGATTATTGGGGGCATCTGAACCTAAACGAGTGCTTGGCATTCCATCTTACCCAGGTCAATGGTCTCAGGTAGCTGAGTTAAACTGTGTTACTGTAAATTAATGGAAAATGTAACTGCGCTTTGCTGAAAGATCAATGTCCAATAAAGGCTGCACAATCAAATCTTGTTGCAATGATTGAGGGCCTTAATTGCCTTTCAAAGATAAGGTGGTAATCAACACAGGTTTAACTGATCTTTTTTACCAGTTCAATTACATGCTAATGACTACAGCCAAGTCAAGATCTTTAACTACTTATACTTATTAAATCTTATGTTTGTTGTGAAAAATTACTTAAGCCACACGATCGATAAAACCCAGGGCTTAATTACTATATTTCACTTTTATACCTTTTTTGTATGTTTGACAAATGTTTCACTGGAGACTGTAGCACTGATGGTAGTACCCCAAGAAATGCTGTTCTGTGCCCTGTCTGCTCCTCCAAATTATGGCAACACATGGGTGTTCCTATGTTTTGTTTTAATGACATTTTGAGACCAGTGATGCAAACCCGTTCCAGGTAGCTCATTGTACTTAAATATCATTTTTACGTGATTTTTATCATTTTTCTCCTGTTATGATAAGGAGATTCCTCCTTGCTAACCTTCAGGTGGACACAACGCAAAGTTCTTTTTCCGATGTTAGTTAAATGTTACATTTAGATACTAGCAAGGATTGATATTCCCAATTGTTTATAATTAATGATCTCACATTGTCTCAAAAATAAGTTGCTGTGTTCCCTTCTTCTTCATCTCCTCTCTTGCCCTGGAGCAAGAGCCAGTGTTTTTCTCCGGCCTTCAGGGTTTTTTCTTTGCAACTTTGTGCTTACTTTGTGTGCGAAAGCTGCCAGACATGACCAGATCTCGGTTTCTCAGAACTCCTGCAAAGTAGAATACTGAGGAGGACAACAGAGTGGAGGAAACATTCATTCTCTGAGAAATGGACTGAGTAAAACACACTTCAGCAAAAACAGTCTCGGTGGAATGGAAGGGTGGAGGGTTGAGGTGGAGCAGGACAGGTGTGGTAGGAAGGATGTGTAGAGCGGGACTGGGAATGAGCAAAAATGTCAGGTTTGAAGAAGTTGCTCGCCTCAGCCTGGTGCTGTTTGGCTGTGAGTGTTCTCAAAGCTGTTGATCCTCCTTCCGTTACTAAGGCTTTCAGGAAAAGACCAGGAATCCAGAGTTCATTCTTCTAGCACTCAAAAGTGTCACTGTGTTTGTCATGGGCAGCTTTACCATTCCTGATGCAACAGAACTCACTGGAATCATTCTGTAGGCAAGAAAAACAAAGCAGAAAAGTGAGAGTTGATTAAATATTCCCCTTCATGAACGGAATAGCAGTAAAAACATCCTTGATGTCTACGTCTCTTTACAAACCATAATTCTAGATCTCCCTGAGGCGCATTACTGAATGAAACTTTGGTATTTCTTAACAGTTGAATGCCCTTCGGCCTCTAGTTTAGACCAACTTTGCCTGAAACAAAAGAGATTTTGCTTCATATATTATTTACTTCAGCTCTTTAATTTAAATTGGCTTTTGCTGTAACTCCTTAATCATGTTCACTACGGAAAAGTAAGTTAATTCTGAGAGTTGTCTTGATTTCAGCCTAAAATATACGTATTTACGGCAGTAGATGTCACGTTGCGCTTTCTTGGGCTGTATTGGTCAGTTTAACTACATCTAAGAAAAAGTGGCAGCTTTGGCATTACAGCAAAGGGAATGTAGGGTAAAAATTGATATTTGTCTGTTCAGCATTTAACAAACTGCAGAGGAAACCACTAAGGTTAGAAACGACAGGATACGCCGTGTTAGAGTTTAGCCCGTTGGGATGTGTGATGGTCGCTGTTGGCTTGGTCAGGTAGAACACAAACGGCTTAGAGTGATTTTCATAGCAATTGCATCACTTTAAGCACAGTTCATGAGCCCTGTTCTAGTTCATTATAAAACCAATTTATTACTTCCAGCAATATTAATAATCCTAATAGAATTAAAACTGGAAAGCGTGATTAAAAGCAATCTTTCAGACAAAAAGTCCAGTCAAGGAAACTTTCAAATTTAAAACAAATTCAAAGCAACCCACTTTTAAAGAACACTCAAAATTTTGGAACAAGATTATAAAATATTACAGAGTCAAACCTATTCCTATTGCTACAAGAAGAAATGCCATTAGATATGATTGTTACATGCTCGGTGATTCATGGGCCTGGTTATCTACATGCGTTGTGATATATGAATTATTTAGTAAGAAAAATCACAATAATTTTGTTGTTACTCAAGAATTTATAGGTTGACAGAAAAACAATTATGCAGCCCCTGAAGCTGGTCTGATGGGGTACAGTAACGTCATTAACAATCCACAGCCGGTTTTGCTCAATCCAACTGGCACAGTTCACATTCTAATTTTTCAGTCATTGCATATCGCATCTCACCTTTAAAATATGCATCAAACATGCTTGTAATCAGCTTTATTTCGAAATATGTTCATCACTTAAAGCGAGAACTAAACATTTATTAATTCTGCTTAAATCGTTTACTCTTGATTGGTTTTTTTCAGTTCAAGATGAGTTTACTACGAGGAGGAGTTTTAAAAGATCTATTTGAGGCAAGATTCTGCTCCCACTGAACTGAAAGTAAGATCCATTTATTTCCTGACACTTGGTTCACAAATGGTCCAGAGAGCCTGTGCAAGGGGTTTCTGCCCGTTCAAGCCGGTGCAAAGTGCCCGCGAGGGGTGGTGGGGAGGCAGGGGAGGAAGACAGCTGGTGTCCTGCAAGTTTTCATGCAGGTTTAAGGGATCTTAACCTATACCTGTATTGATCAGGCTGCTACACTCGGGTGATTCTTTCCTAGGAGATGTGTCTACAGCAGAGTATGTTCAGAAAGCCTGGACGCTGTTGACCTACTTTTTCCACAAGCCGAAGGGAAATTCAGTTTGCTGCACGCGCTGGCAATCTGGAGATGTGGGAAGGGGGAAAAAATGGTGAATTTCACCATATACATTATTTTTTCAACATAGAAAGTTCTGTATTAATCTCTTTTAAAAAAAAAGACATGAAAATGTGTGCTACTAAAGCAAAGATAGGTGCCGTTTTCTCTCGGAAATGAAGAGCTTGTCCTTTGTTATTTATAATACCTTCCTAGAAACTGGTACAAGGAGGCAGCAGAGATGATAAATTGAATTTAGTGAACCAAGGACTGGCATTTAGATGCTGATTCCTCTGAGTCTCTTTCATAGACTCTATCTGAGCTGCTGGCAATACAGTATTCCAAAACATTTTTAATAGTTAAAACATTGAATAACATGTAGCACACGTAGTTAACAGATGTTTAGTCAACTCCTGGTACAGCCCAGTGCCATTGGGATAATTCACCTGCTTTTGCTTCCACCGAGTATTTACAAGGGGCATGTTGTAAGGGTTATGATGAAAATAGCACGTATGTAAAGAAATGCTGTGCCAAGAGGACTCTGCGTCTTCTAATTGCTGCATTTTCACCTGTATCATCAGCCTGATCCGCTACTGAGATGGAGCTCACCCATCCCTCCGCCATCCTAGATACAAGTCCTGGAATAGGAATATTCAAGAACAGGGCCAGGGGAGTCAGCTCTTTCTTTCCTCCCTCTTCTTTTTATGGAGTTTTGGTAGAGGTTCTCAAAACTTCATTATACGATGTGTGGTAGTGAAAAGGTAGAAGATTACTTGTGTTAGATGCTTCCTTTGCAATGGGAATTAGAGAGGGGAACGAGCAATAACTCAGCTCCTTACTTTTGGAGGGCTTTGCAAATCATCATGATAACCCTGTTCCAGGCAGCCTGGGGATGGCGTTTTTCCATACCGCTCACCGGTCCTCCTGTGAGATTCTGCAGCATGGTCAGACTAATAATTTCAGTCGTCTTCTGTGTCAGCGTTCTGCTTTTCCTTGAAAACAAACATACATTTTCTTGACGTGGCCAACGCCAGATCTCTGTCCTCTCTCACCGCAGTGGAAAGCAGCAGAGAGCAGCAGCAGACTGCAATGAGACATAGGATCTTGCTCTTGCAGCGTGAAACCAGCCAGAAGTGTGGCACTGATGGAGGATATTTCCCCCACGCAAATAAAAACAGAATTTATAGAAGTCACGGCCTTCGTGATCCCCCAGTAATTAAAGAACTGATATATTGTGCCTGTGCAGATTTTGAATGTCATTGTGGATAGACAATAACTTTGGATACGTAATTATAACTAGGAAATCCATCCGTATTTCTTGCTGACAGCACATTGTCTGGGTTTAGAGGAGAAAATCAGACTGCTTAATTATTTTTTTCTGTGGCTTTCCAGAATTCTTGAACTTCCTGTGTCAGAAACTTTTTAAGAGGAGATTCTTGGGGCAGTCTAAGAATATTTGATGATATGTATTTAAAAACATGTTGTTACAGAAATCTCCCCCCAACATTGAGGTAAAATATAGAAATAGATTTTGGTGAAGTTCTGTGCTCACAGCAGAAATTCCGCAGGATGATAAAACTAAGTATCAGCCATTTGTTTCAACTGGTGGTGGAGTTAGAATGAAAATTACTTATGAAACATGGGGTTTAAACAAATAGGTGGCAAACCCAAACCTGTATCAAGAAGCACGTGCTTGATGTGCTCTACTTTTTAAGATACAAAAATCCTTGAACTTTGATTACAGCTGCATCAACACAAATCAGAACGGGGGATCAAGGTGATGATTAGCCCTGGAAAATCTACGTAATATTTATGCAAATTTGGCAAATTGAGTTGGTTTTCCCCATAGTCTTGTGAATGAAAAAGACATTTTAGAAAAACTGCAGTTCTATAGAAATTCTCTGACTTTGAATCCTATTCTTTAAAATTTATTAGCAAATGAATCTGATTGAAATGAACCCGACTGAAGGTGTACAGGGACTGCAGGCAAAAGGTTCGCTTGAACAGAAGGACGTCGGAGTGGGCAGCACCAGTCCCTTGGATACCGAGGAGCTGGGGCTCTATTAATTTCTAGTGTAGGAACTAAATTATAAAGTTATTGAACAGAGAGAGAGTTTATCTCTGCTAATGGCCATTGAAAGATCCTTTTTTCCCCCCTAAAGCTCCAACAAAGTAGAATTCTAATATGAGGAAGCTGGAAGACGTTTCTGGAATTAAATCAAATATACCTTCCATTTCCTCCCCTCTAAACTGGTAATACAACTCAAACAGTCCAGTTTGCCGTGTATGATAACAGGAGGGGAGGTGGCAGAGCTGTCGCTCAGAGACAAATCCATCACCTTCTGCTGCTGAGGATGCTGGATCTAAGCTGTTAACTGGGATTTTCTTTCATCAGCGCTATGCTTTAACTGGGACTGTGCTTTGGAACGGACGGTTTGCACCGGCACCGCCGAACAGACACGCAACAGCCCTTTGCTGTAAGAATTTTACCCGGAGGGCAGTAGAGGAGATACTCCGTAATTTGGAGAAGGAGCCAAGTGCGAGACACCTCCTGGCCAAACTGCTCAAGCCCCGTGAACGGGCTGTGTGGAGGGGACACGGCGAGCAGCGCCGCGCAGTGCCGTTCCCAGCGCCCCGTCACTGGTTTGAGTGGTGCAGCCCGACTGGAAGGGTCAGGGTAGGGCCCTGCCACGGAGGCGCAGGTTCGGGAGCGGGAGCTGGGCACGCACCGGTGTGTGGGGCAGATGTGTCCGTGTGGTACACGGAATAACCGGAGGCCAGCGGCCCGCGGGTTCTGGAGGAGGAGCTGGCCCTGGAGGAGACCCCCCGGCACTCCGCTGCGTTTTGAAGACCGGGGAACGTCCCACAGTTTTTAACTCAGGCCGGAGCCGGAGCCTGGCTCCGCTTTGCTGACTCAGCAGCGGCTTTCTGTTAAAAGGCTTAATGCGTGGGCGTAAATTCAAAGCGGCGCCTCCGCACGGCCCCTGCCCGCTGCCCGGGGCGGGCTCCACAGCCGCCTCCTCCCCGCAACATGGCGCCGCCTCCGCTCCGCTCCGCTCCCCTCCCCTTTCTCCTCCTCCCCTCCCCTCTCCTCCTCCTCCATGGAGGTTTTGGTTCCGGGGCAGCGGTTCCTTCCTGCAGGCGGGGCGGGGCGGCGCAGGCTCGGCCCGGCCCGGCTCGGCTCGGCTCGGCCCGGCCCGGCCCGCCGCGGCAGCCCCGCGGCCCGCCCGCCGCAGCATGTGAGCCCGCCGGGGCGGGGATGCTCTGGCTGCTCTGCGGCCCCTCCCGCGCCATGGAGAGCCAGGCGCTGGTCATCCGCATCAAGATCCCCGACGGCGGGGCCGTCGACTGGACCGTTCACTCGGCGCCTCAGCTGCTCTTCAGGGACGTGCTGGTGAGTGCCGGGGAGAAGGTGGGGAGTCCCGGCCCTGGGGCAGCGCCGGTGCCGCCCGGTGCTGCGGGGAGGTGGTGCCGGTGCAGCACAACGGCGGGGTTTGCTCTCATGAGCAGAGAAGCACTTTCTGGCGGTGGGGTGCTCGGGAGGACACGAGCTGCAGGGCGATGGGCACACCTGAAGGGTCGGTCCCTCCAAGGGCTTTGAGGGTGCAGCATCCCCGAGCCTTGCCGTGGTGGGTGCTCGCTCGCCGAGCATCCCTTCAGGGTGGCTTGGAACAAGTCGGGAGATTCCTGCCTCCCTGGCTCAGGCACGGGGACTCTGTGCGCAAGCAGTGGTGTACTTCTGGTGATACTGCCCATGGCTGTGGGTTTGTGGCATCTCCTTTGCTCTCAACTGCCCTCAACCCCTGCTTGCCGCCTTTTCTTGCCATGGACATCACAATACAAGGATCCTCTGCTCAGAAACGGCAGTGGATATTTATCCCGCTTACTGCTGCTTAATTGCATCCTTAGCCCAAAGAAAAGCCTAATCCTTGTGTGCCGGTCATACTTATTTTCTTCAGGATGCCCTCATCTTTCCTCCATACATAACCCCTCTCTGCAGGAGACTCTGAGTGCCCCTGTTTCTCTACAGAAAAACCTCAGATCGTGTGCATATTTAATTTCCTCTGTTGTTGATACCGGAGAGAGATTCTGCAGCTCTCTTTCAATGTGGTGCATCTTACTGAGACGACACACAGGGGTTAAGGGGTTGATTTGCTGGAAAATGTTCACTGTTGGGCCAGTGGTTGCAGAGGTTGATGGAGCGGATGGCAGGTGTTCCAGGTTTTGTTCTTCCTATCATTAGCCAAGACTTTCTGTAGATGGAGGAGGGAGCTTTTAACAGATCAGTGAGATTTCTGGAAGGGGCAGTTTTCCCTTGGAGATTGTGGTGAGTTTCCAGTGGTTCCACAGCAAGCCTGGGACATGCTGCTCTATCCTTCAAAGACAAGTGGTGCAAATCTGAGCCAGGTTTACTCCACATTCTGCTTCATCTTTTCCGTTTTTTTCGCAAATAAAACGAGATAATAACTTTTATTTATTACCAGGGAATAATCACTGATGCTTAGAATTATTGGAAATTTTAAGTTTGGTTGTATTGCTTAAAAGTAAATAAAGAAATGTCAGGTGGAGGGCATGGCTTTGCAAAACCATTTTGCATTTTAGTTTTCGTCCTTGTTGCTTCTGCATAAAAGCCGCTGGGGGTATGTGGGCCTTAAACTTGACCTGTGTAGTCAACACAGGTAGGGTGAACAAAAATGCTGTTGAAGCTTAAACTGCATGAGCAATAGGAAGCAGAATCCACTGTTTGCTCTGAGCCTGTGGCCCTTCAGGGGTGCTGGCCCTGCAGAAGTCTGTGTTTGGGGCAGCAGCGAGGTATGGGGATCTGTGTCTAAAGCTGGAGAGGGCTTCAGGCAGCAGAGCTGTAGCTCAGTGGTCGGACAGCATTGTACACATGAGACTCTGCACCCGCAGTTTCTGTTGTAGTTCCTGTAGTGCTGAACTCGGGTCTAGAGAGATGTCCCGCTGTGAGGAGTCTGAGGAATCGCCTCCAGCATGCTGAGAAGATAGCCCAACAAAGCCCGTGACATCTCAAGTGCTTCTGAGAGTCATTGTGGTCAATGGACAGCACAGAACCTTGAGGAGCACCCAAAGTCAACCCCTGCAGTAACCTCCAGTTATGCGGAAGTGATGATTCCTGCGAACTGTGGCCACTCTTAAACGTGAAAGAAGTGAAAGGGTAAGGGAGGAGGACATGTCAGGCACATCTTCAGCTTGGCACGTCTCAGGACCCTGTTTTTCACTGCTAATGTGTTTAGGGAGGCAGTCGTGGGGGATCTGTCACAGAAGAGGCATGACAAATCAAAGCAGGACTGTGATACGACAGCAGAGTGTTCTACCCAGTGCTAGGTGGGCAGTTCTGGTGATCAGCAAGCCTTGAGTTTACTAACACAAGCCATCCTCACTCAGAGGCCAAGAACTGCAGGTGAGCTTGGCCAACGCAACACTTGTCTTGTTCTGCACCACTGTTGAAGTAATTGAGAAAGACTGTTTCTAATTATTCTTCCTCCACATAGGATTTGTGATGCTCATCTTAGTTTGTTTGCAGCTGCCTGGCAGGTCTATGGGACTTTTAAAAATTTTTCCAGTTACGAGCAGATTGAGCTTCCTGTTTCATGGCATAGGTGGTAGTTTCTGTAGTCAGCAGATGGTGGTAGAACATGACAGGGACATTCATTGCTGGTTTTCTTACAAAACCCCAGTTTCTGTCATTTTACTCACATTCAATGATCATTGATGTTCTTCCAGGACTTCTGTGATGCTTGTGTAGGAAGCTCTGTGCATGAAGGCGGCCACGAAACATGGTGATGTCCATTGCCTGTGCTGCAGGAACTTCTCCCCCAGGCAGACCACAGCTGCTGGGGTGAGGAGTGGACCTTTGCACTGTTAGGCTGTTGCGTTGAGGGCAGTGGTGACAGCAGTATCGCCGTCCTAACTGGAGGCGTTGGGTTACGTATGGTGAGTCAGTGGGTGATGACACATTTCTCAGCATCAGTGGCAATCTCAGATGGGATGATGGGCGTTGTGACAGCGTTCAGCCAGGAGTGCAGTCGGGCAGTATTCATGATTGTTCCATGGTTGTCATTTTCATACCAAAACCCCTCTCTTGTGGCCTGTGAAATCTTAAGAGAGGAAGGAAGAGTTTTAATAAGGTCTGAACTGTCTCCAGGCCCTCATTTGTCTGACTGTGTTTCAGGAGGTGCCATCACAGTATGCACTTGCACTTAATTTATCTGTTAACTGCTGAAATTAAATGAACTAAGACTCCGTATGCTGAAGTGTGGTAGAACTGGCACTGTGTGTAGCTGGGGAGCAGCCCTGAGCGTGGTGGGGAGGGCAGAAGCGAGGCTGACCCTTCCTCTGCTGTCCTGTAACCTCCACTCACTTAGTAAGCAATTACAGGGGGCTGATGTGTTAGAGCATCAATTAAAGATAATGTGAAGAGTAGAGACATTCCCTCCTCAGGTAAATTACTGAGCAGAAATAATCCAGTCAGACCCCACCGTTTCCCTTATTGTCCATGTCTCGGAATTGAAGACACAGGAACTCAAGGTACCCCTTTTTTCTCAGCTCCTGCTGTTGGGGGCACAATAAAGCTGAATGACCCCTGTAGTCTGCCCTGTTTAGCACTGATCTGGCTCTGAGCAGAGCGCAGCAGGCTCGAGCCTGCTCGTAACTGCAGCACGTTTGCTACCCAGTTCCAAACACCCAGATCTCAAGCATCAGTGGGAACTGGGAGCTTGGAGGAGCCGTTAATTAGCTGCGTGGTAAGGCTGTTCTTCCTTCTGAGGTAGGTCCTGTGGTCTGCTCTGTGCTAAGAAAGCCTCATAAAATTTTCTGTGAGAGCAGCAGGATTTTTTTTAAACATGTTTTTCCTTAATTTAGCATCCTGGAAGTGTGAGCAGCCTCATGAATACAAAATGAGCATGGCATTGCAGTATTTCAGGCTGGCATGCAAGATTATTTCTATCTTCCTTCTTTGGAGAAGCAGCTGTGATGCAGAGTCACTGAACATCCTTTCCGTAGCCACAGACTAACCTGTTGGAATCATGAGTCTGATGCTCAGGGCAACGTCTTACACACTAACTGCCGCATTTCTTACTTTTCAGCTGCTCTAATTCTGTCTCTTGGTACTTGCCAGTACTAAACTATTCAAACTGGAAAGCTTGATACCCGCAGGCTGGTGCTACTGGTTGGCCTTGGCGCAGAGAGGTGGTGCTTGACCTGTGGACGGGGCTCTGCTGTGTGCTTTAGGTTAGGCACTTCCTTGATTACTTTCCTAAACTGAGTGCTAAGAGCTGCTCCTCATAATGCCTCTTCAAATATGTTCGGTATGTATCAGCTTTGCAGACCTGTAACTTTCCAGTAAACAGGTTTATCTTAAAGGCACTGCTAAATGAATTACAATAAGCTCGTTTTTTTTCATCAAGCTGTCTAGCTTCGTTTGCCCTGGCTGTCACTGGAGGAGTTAAGCCCTTGGTGTTAATTCAGGATAACTTCGTGATGTCATACTGAGATGAAACAAGTTTTAACAGAAATGAGAGCGAGGGCCGTGGTTTCAATACGATGTGTTTCAAGCAGTGCTTTCGTGTTTTCTGCTGGAGATAAGTGCTCCACAGCAATGTGAGAGAGCAGGGCGGATGGAGTTCTTGTTTCAGCTGCTGTTCCCTGATGTTTCTCCTTCTTGTTAGAGGCTTTTCAGTTATGTAAAATAAAACAGAAGCTGGTGTGTGTGTGTGTGTGTGTGAGCCCCCTCGTACGATGTCCACAAGTTGTAGGGGTTTGTTGTTTGTGATCTCTGTTGTGATAGAAGAAAATCATCCCACACACATCATCTGCTGAAATTTAGAGTAATCCTTTAAGCTTGGGTCACTGAGAGGTCTGCTGAGTGTCTGAGCTCGGAATTCTCACATAGCTGAGGAAAATACTATGGTAGCAACAGAATAGGGGAGTGATTTCCCTTCCTTCACTCCCTGCAAGGATAGTTTGTCTGCGATGTGTTCATTTAATAGAAATACGGAAAGTTGACCAGAGCAAAGTTTTTGTGGCTGTTGGTGGGGGGTTTTTTTCAGCTATTTATTTAGTGTAAGACAGAGTCATGGCGCATAGTTCTTAAATTCATGTACTTGGTTATGACTCGTTTTAAACAAGACCCAATATATAGAAAAAGTTATCGTGAATGGAGGGAGCGGAGGGTGTAAGAATTTGTCATCGCTGTTTCAGTGCCGTCACGGCTTTGGGAGTCTTGGAGCTTTCCTAGCAGACGTTTGGGGCCGTCAGAACTGTCTCTGGGTTTAAATTACATACTACTGATTTATTTTAGCATCTAAAATGACAAGACAACATGAGAAAGTTTCAGAAATATTATTTGCTTTGATTAGCTCTGTGGAAATCTTCAGGTTGCTTTTGCTGCTTTCTCATTGTATTAATTGTGTCTCTCTAACATTTTGCACAGAATGTTTAATTTTCTGTGTTTAGACTACATGAAAAAAATAGAGAAAACAGAAGTGACAGGACAGTGATCACTAAAGCTTTGCTACGGGGACGATGCGCGGATGCGCAGCACCCCGAGATGCTCATGGGGTATGTACTACAATACATCTTGTTGTTCATTAATTTCTAATCACTTTGTAATGCTGTCAGTGGAGAGATTGTCTGACATGAGAAATCAGGCAGCAGGAAGGAAAAAAAACCATGCTGTGCATTTATGCCATGCCCTGACGTGACATATTGCAGCCTCGCAAAGGCTGATGGCAGCACATGCACTGGGAGGGCAGGGTGCCTTCGGCCTGAGCAGCTATTTTACACTGAATTTTGAGTAAATGCTGTGTGTAAAGGCTAAAAAAACCCACAGACCCTTCTCCTCCACTCGGCTTAGTTCTATAGCAAAGGCGCGTGTTAGCAAAAAAAATGAGGGTTTGGATCAGAGACATAAAGCACTTGGAAACATTTGGTATATTTGGTGTATTTGGTGATGGGCTTGTGCAGGCAAGTTGCACAACTCGCAACGCTGAGGCTGGAGGTTGCCTTCTAGCTTAGTACTTGCACTTCTTCAGGTATTTAAACCTTATGTCCTTCAGGGAGGCCAAAGTATTTGAATACGCTGAAGTTTTGAAGAAGTTTAAATTCCAATTAAGAATGACGGAGAGTCCTTCTTGGGATGCAGCACTACTCTGCGAGGCAGCAGAGCCAGCTCAGCGCAGCCACTGCGTTCCACCACTTTCCTGGGCACTTGTGGAGTGAAAGCCACAAAAAATTCCTTCAGTCTCACAGTTTTTATTCATGATGGCAGCCCAAAACCCATCCCGAGCTGTTTGTTACCCTGTTGTTCGAGGATAACATCCAAAGCTATCCCAACCCAGGAATGGACCAGGGGATGGAGCTGGATGATGAGATTGTTGCAGTGGGTGGGAGGACCAGGGCAGTTGTTGGAGGTGGAAAGGAGGAATCAGGGTGATATAAGCAGGACGGAGAGAGAAAATGTGCTTTCTTAAATAAGAAACCATTCGTAACGTTTGCTTTTATGACCAATGAGTTAGATGTACATTTTTCTATAACCTACGGACAAAATCGATCCTTTAAATGGCAAGAACAGACAACACTGACTTGTTGGCAATTAGGACTATTTGAAAAGAAAGCAGTTTTCCTCAAGGTAGCATGGGGAACAGAAGCACTGCGATTTGTCCTGATCTGTGTTGTGCGCTAAAAAGTTTGTGATTTCGGGGCTGTGGTGAGCAGCAACTCTTTAAGTCTTCAGCCTGCAGCAAGGGGGTGATGGAGCTGACGGACTTGAAATCCTCTCAGGCATTTCCCATTTGATATACAGCTAATTCTTCTTCACTTTTCAGGATGTCATCGGTCAAGTTCTGCCAGATGCAACGACCACAGCGTTTGAGTGTAAGTATGCCTTGTATAAACTGTCTTCTTTGTCATTTTATGGGACTGTCATTTTTTAAATAAATAATGTTTACGTTCATTATGTGTTACAGTTAAATATTTATGCATTAATGCAAGTTTAATGCTGATACTGAACTAGGCGATATTTTATTATTTAATCACATCTCGAATGAGCATATTTCTACAATATAGCTTTAATTACCAGCCTGACCTTACCGTGCTCTTACTCCTCACAGCAATTATGTTGCTCGAATTAAATGAGAAGTATAAAGTACCTGTAGATCTAAGTTTAAAATTTTAATCCTCCATTGGAAGAAACCAGAAGAGCAGCAGCTTTTGCAGACATACAGTACAACGAACAGATTTGGTACCAAATATAGCAGCATTAGAAACCAGGGTTTCCTTTCACTGCCATGAACGTCTGTGTTTTGCTGGCAGGACTGCTGTGTTTTTAGTTTCCCTTTTTTCCTTCTGCTGGGCTCAGGCTAAATACAGCATCTCCTTGGTCTCTTGTGCGAGAGCAGGAGGTGTGGGTGGTTACTCAGCTTCGCTCCTGGAGGGTGCTGTCCTGGAGGGTGCTGTCCTGGAGGGTGCTGTCCTGGAGGGTGCTGTCCTGGAGGGTGCTGTCCTGGAGGGATGAGAATTGCCAGAAGATGGCACCTGGTGAGGCTTGGGCAGTGGTAACAGCCTCTGAAAGGCCATGTGGGTCTGGTTGAGAAGCTGGGAAAAACAGCTTCTGTGTGAGATCGGAGCAAGCTCTACGCTGGAGTTGTCCATGTGGCACTTAGAACCACCTTCACGAGGTGTATTATGCTTTTGCTGCCTTAGGAAAACCCTCGGTGAGTATGTTAGTGCAGATTTAGACCTCTATCAGCTATCATCTATTTCAGCTCTGTTCTTTGAACCATGTGTATTTTTATTTTTGGAGGAATTCCTGGGGGATTGTCCTATCTGGAGAGCAATGAGCTGCAAAGGGGAGTCAAACCTCTGTGTCTCAGGGGATAAGTTTTCTTCCAAGTGGGGAGGGCTCCTGCTATTCCCTTGTATTGTTCATTATATTTTTCCTATGTAACTCTGTGTTTTCCTTTGGTAGACATGAAGTAGCAAGAAGGAGCTGGAGGGGATTGGAAGTGTTCCATGAGTAAGGGAGTGATGCTGAAGGGGAGGGAGCAGATAGGACGAGACAGGGCCTTGCATTCTTGTTAGCATTTCTCCCCTTTTTAGAGCTTTATGGATAATTCTGCGTGTAGATAATCAAAGGAAAAATTGTTTTATGGTCTTCTGAGTACTATTCAGTGCTTTTTTTTTTATCTTTCTTTTTGTATGTTTGTGTTTTCTTCTCCTAAAACACCAGAAACCTAAGAATGGAGGTTATAAGTGTTATTTCTCTGTGGTAGCCTCGACATTTCTCCTACCCTGCTTTTTAAACCAAGACTTTCTACGGAGACCTGAGCAAAACCAGGCTCCAGACCTTGCTGGTTTGTTGGTTTTTTTTTTTTTTAATGATTTGTTAATATTTTTGTTACATACCTCCCACATCACACATTAGCTTTGTTTGAACTTCATGCACCAGTAGCAGTCGCTGCAATCAGGGCAGTAGCCCATATTAATGGTACCATGTGTAGAACTTTCCTGGAAATACTTATTTCGTTGTGTCTTCTAACATCTGCTTCTGTGCTTTCAGTTCATGTCTCTAGTCTGTCATTTACATCTGCACAAAACCATTTCCCCTGCCATTTAACTGGCATCTAAAATATGTTATGTATATTGATGCGTGGTTTTTCTGGTTACTTTTTCCATCTCAAACGCCTGGATTTTACCAGCTTCGGCGTCGTTCTCACCTGCTTCATTGCTTCTTCAGATGTGGCTAATTGCCATCCTCCACTCTTTGTTTAGTTATTGTTATCTGCAGCGTGCCATCCATTGCGGCTCCTACCTGGGGCTGCGCTTCTCCTACTGTTGGACCTTCCTGTGGATTACCCATCGCTACAAATAAAATCGCTAACAACATATGGCCTGTTATGATCCTTTTATCCAAACTCTGCCATTTCGTGTATTTGTGACACGCTGCAGATTTTGTGAAGATTGCTTCATAATATTTGTTTGCCATCTGCTGCGCTCTGTTTGGTATCTTGCGAGGATTTCTTCCTCCATTTTAAGTGACATTAGCAAAATCCAGCCGGTACGTAGGATTTTTTGGTTCTACTTTTGCTTTCCTAATGTGCTGGAAAATCGTATTGCTCTGCTCTAGGCAAGTGGAGAAGCCTGGAAGTCTTCCTGAACCCATGTGTCATACCCAGCTAGTTTTTGGGCTCTGCCCACTTAAGTCATGGCAGGGTGGTGAAGGGTCTCTGCACAGACGGGAGATGCATTTTCCTCTGGTTTGGCTCTTTCCGGCCATTGCCTGGCTATTTTGAGATTTGGCTTTTTTAATGCCAGGTAACATTTTCTTGCCTTTTCATCAACAAATTTCTAATTTATCCTCTTTGTCCCACCATCAGGAATTTTGCAGGAATTTCTTAAATGTTTGCAGTGAATAATGTGTGATTTTTATAAACATTTTGCAAGTGAGCTCTAAGAATTTTTCACTTTTTTCTTTTTTTCAGTGTTCACAGCTCAAGTCTGTTCCCTCAGGCCAGTCCTGGTTAACAGCTTTTATCTCCATATATTCATCTCTCTCTGTCATATGTTTCCCCTTTTCAGCATTTTTCTCTGGTCCCTTCCTGTCGCTTTATGGGTTTGTCATGTTCACTATTCCAGCAGCAGCTTCTTCAGCCCTTCTTCCTCCATTACACACTGCGACGGGGACTTGGGTTTCGGCCAGGTAGCAATTTTACAACTCCTCCTCCTTTCTGCCTAAAATGTTTCCAGGCAGGGAGGCGTTCAGTCTCAACTCACTCACTCTTTGTAATCGTTTCATCAGTCATGACTCGCTGCAGGCTGGTCACCCTAGCACGTAGTTTGAGCAGTCTGGCAGTTCACCAGTTAAATTTCCATGAGATAAGGCTCTTGTAGGACATTGCTGGGCTACCTCCAGCTTCCATGTGTCCCGTGTCCCACAGCTCTCTTCCAGTACCTTTTAAATGTGTAATTCTAACATTTTGCTGTTGCTTTTTTTTTTTTCCTTATTGTTTGTCTCTCTTTTTTTTGCTCTCTCTTCTGGATAATTTTGCTCTTTTCCTTATAGCTTCAGAATTATGTCCTGGGTTTTCAGAGGCAAAATGAACAAACTCCTTTTCTTGGGTAATTTTAATTTGTTGACTCGGATCTCTTCTCTTGTGTTCAGTGGGAGCAAGACTAAGTTTTCCTGCAGGAACGTGATGGCACTTCTTAATGCTGATGTAGTACGCAGGGGCTGTGATTGCATAGAACATGTCTGTAGAGATGGGGACAGACAGACAGACTGCCCCACACCTCTGATCACATTCCAGACTGGACAAGAGCAAACCTGCTCCAGTCCGTAAGCCATATAAATGCTTAGCTCCATGTCCTCGCCCTTGGGTATTTAATTGGTGTTTGACACATGGTGCATATGTGGCTCCATGGTTTCCTGGTTCACGGTGGCTTGGGCAGGGTGCTTTTCTTCTGTCACCCTACAGCTTTCTGCTTGTGACCTGGAGCACCTGGTCTGCCTGTCCTCGTCCGTCTGGACGTGTCCTGACACACATCAGCTCTCAGGAAGAGGTGGGTGTCTCAGGCCTTTCAAGTATCCCAACTCAAAAGGGCCCGCGTGGTTGAGATTCCCCATGACAAATGTTTTCTGGCCAAAAAGGCATGTGGGTTTGTCAGCCATTCTTTGGTATCAGTTGGATGTTCTGTTTTCCTTTCAAAGAGCTCCCTGTCCAAATGGAACAAACAAATGTAAAAAGGGGCTATACACCAATGTCCTTTGGGTTTGTTTTGGTTTGGGGTTTTTTTTTAATAAGTATCTAAGGAAGATATTCAAATTGCAGCAGGCAAAAATTGGAGACAAATCATTAACCCCTCCCTTCTCCCCCAAAGCGAGACCACTGAAAAGAAATTAACATTTATAACTGATTTGGAGGGGTCTGTTCCGTTCATCTGGCTATGGGTGCGGCTCTCCCGTGGGTGAAAGCGCCCGAGCTTTTCATGAGGACCAGGGCAGGAGAGGATGTGGTGGGCGCTGCTCCCATTGGTGAAGGAACCGCACGAGGTGTCTCAGCAACTGCTGCTTGTGACACTGGAGCATGTTGCGGTACCAGCTGGTGCTAATGGGGGGGATTGAGCCCCCTGGTAAATCTGCACCTGCTGAATCCCACCATATGTCTTTGGAAAGTCTATTCCTCCTTCAGATCCTCATATTAGTAATTCTTTCCTTGCTCTGCTGGAGCCTTCCCGAATCTCGCTCCCTTTCCTCTGGTTTCATTTCGACAGCAGCCCCTTTCCTCCCTCCCCAAGTTCCTTGTCTGTGTGTTGGTGGCTGTGCCCGAGCCGTCATCACGCAACCGAGACTGCTGGTAATGCTGCTCGTGCCTCCTCTTCGCCCACAGTTGCACTGGGAACAAAGACACCGGCTGGTTTTGCTCGCTCTCAAACTTCTGTCTTCCTCTAAATCTCTCTGGATAAACATTGCAGATTTGGAAGTTCCCGTTTTTAAGTCAGCGTTGCTGTGTCATGGAAGAGCAGAGATGCTCGTGCATTTGTAGCAGGGCAGAGGGACGGGAAGAACTGGGCAGAGGGCGGGTGAGTTGAAGTTTGGTTGACAGTAACACCAGAAGGTTTTAGTGGGAGAGAACCTTTTTTTTTTTTTTTTTTTTTTTTTTTTTTTTTTAATGGAAGAAACTGCCAAAACTTAACTCCATCTGGGAGGATCGAAGCAAACTTTTCTTTGTTTGCTGTATCAGAAGAAGACCTTGATGTGCTTCAGCAAAGGGGTATTACAGCACGTGTAAGGCGCTCGGCTTCTAGAGAGGTTCCGGCAGTAGAAGAACAGTTGAGAGCAAAGTTTGGAGCCCTTTGTTCATGCTCCGTTTTTAGATGTTATTATAGTCTTTGTTAATTAAGGTTTGGAGTCATTATACAGTATTATTTCAGAGTACCTGCTTACCCGAGTGGTTGGCTTATATGTTCTTTGTATTTTTAGTTTCTTGTAGAAGTCCAGGTAGAAACCTTACATACTAAAATAGTAAATATCCTTCTTCCATCACTCCTGAATGTCACACATTTCCTTGGCAGATGAAGATGAGGATGGTGATCGGATTACTGTGAGAAGCGACGAAGAGATGAAAGCCATGCTGTCCTATGTAGGTATAGTATAACAAATGCTGCTATTTTCCACATTTTCCAGTTTCTGTGTGTATTTTCGCTTGTACTGAAGCGTTGAGGTGAGCTGTGGTGTTCACCGTGCAGTATTCCTGTGCGAAGTGTAGGTGTTTAAAAGCTTTATCACATAAGATATATGGACATGCTTGACTTTAAAAAAAAAAAAAAGAAACTTGTACACTTACTGATCATATCATAAACATTAAGAATAATGCATCTTAATGACTTTTGCATTAGGTATAGTGCAGGCTAAATGGACTATCAATTTCTTGTATTTTTTATGCAGTACTTAAAGTAACGGCTCATTAAAAATGAACCCCTGGGCTCTAAAAATTTTTCAAAATCTACTTTCATCTGGAGACTGTTTCACCCCTCCTAACAGAAGAGTTTCATTGTAGCTGCAGGCTCAATATTCACAGAGGATTTAAAGACGTATTTTCTGTTTTTTAATATGAGATATATGTGTGTCTGGGTGTATACATAGACGTGTGAAAAACCTCTGCCTAGATACCTATAAATATAAAATCTGTCTACAGAAATAAAGAGTGCAGTTACTTACTGAAACGAAATAATCTGAATGTAGCTTCGGCACATCTTCCATGTTGCAGATGTAAGTGAAAAAATCATTTAACTTTTTATTTCAAGCCGAATTGATAAGCAAGAAAGTAACAAATGGGTGTTTTCTCTCTAAGCCAGATGGAACGCTGGTTCCTTACAAAGTGCTCTTGTTGCTTTATTAATGGCCTTCACTTGGAATACGCCAGAAACAAGCCCTCTTCGGTACCACTCATAGGTGGTTTTGATGGGACTTAATGACTTGGTTCAGTTTAGTCCTCCCCATCGGTTCCCGGTTGCAGAGCAGGGACATGCTTGGATCACCTCCATCTTGCCTGAGTCTCTGCTTAATGGATCCCTCTTGGGCACACATTCTCTAGCGCTTGGCAGAACGATGTCATTTCGTTGTTGGGAGCTTAGCACGTAAATGCATCGAATGATCGATGTGTCCTGTGAAGGGGCCTCGTGTTTTCTAGACTCCAGGAAATTCTGATCCTCTTGATATCTGCATCAGTCGAGCTGGTTCGTGCCTCCTGAAGGCTGGGGTGGACGTTCATTGACTGGAAGTCTGTCAGGTTCAAAGAGACTTTGTCATCACCTGTGATAACTTTCTGGGGTGAAAGAAGCACAGGTTCCAGGTGCTGGTCATTGCTCTCTGTGAGACTTGAAGGATTTATTAAATAAGCCCCTCTCCTGTGCAGCTTTCCCTCCAGAGGAGGTGAAACCATTGTATTAAAGAGCATAGGACAGTTGTGTGAGAGAAAGGAGGAAAAGTCTTGCGGCAGTCAAGTGGGTTTTGTGTTTGTTTGGGTTGGGGTTTTCTTTTGTTTGGTTTCATGGAGCTAGATCAATGGTGATTTTTCCCCACTGAAATTCGGTGTGCTTCTCAATTTTCCTTATAAAAATATCTGCCATTTTTGCTGTTAAACTGGAAAACTTGAATTTTCCTGGCACAGTCGTAAGATTAATCATGCCTTTGTAAGGTCATTTTTCTTGCTATGCTGCCAAGCTTCCTGCTTAAGTTTCAGTACATTAGGGTTAGGATTGCTCAACTTTCTGCTTTCCCTTAAAAATTATGGGGTGTCTGTAAGTGACTTCTTTCCGCTTCAGCAGCTTTCCTTCTCTGAAAATCTTCCCATCGGTTTTAAACTAGTTTTCAGTGTTGCACTGATGGGTTAACTTTCTAACATCCTATAGGTGTCATTTTGGGTTAAGTTTATAAGCAAATAAATGTTTGTAGCCTGCAAGAAAGGGAACAAATCTACTGCAATCTTGAAGACTAGATCAGGGAAGAAAAATACTCATTTTTGAGTATTTTGATGCCTGTAACAAATATTTGGAGGATTGAAGAGCTGCTGAAGTATTTCTGGGAGTTTTGACATGGTGCAGTTTGCTCCCGGTTCTGCTGGTGTTCTCCCAAATGAAAGTGAAGGGTTTTCTTTCAGTTTAAACCAAAAAAATAATTGCCTGAGAGTACAGATCTCTCCTGTGCAGGTATGACTCTGTCTTTGGGGAAGACGTTTGGAATGTGCGCGACCTTCTTTAAAGTCCTTCACTTCTGAACTTGACAGTAAGCGATTTCAGGCAGTTCTGGCATTATTTCAGAGTATGCAGAAATACTTTGTATTCTGCCTCCGCAAATATCGTGGCGTGGTAAATAAAATTATTTTTCTGCTGTGCGTTGTGGTTAATTAAAGACAGACATTGAGCAGCAGTGGAGCTGCGCTTTAGCTGTTGTCTTGTATCAGTATAAAAAGGCAGTAATTTTTTTGACAGCCACTGATTGGAAAGTTGCTTGCAGCTTTCTGAAAGCAAGGGGTACATGCTCTGGATCAATAACTGGCAAATTTTCCATTAAAAAGAATACCTGAGCAATGTTCCAAATAGCCACTGGCATCTTAATTTTCCATGGAAACCTCAAATGCTCATGTGTGGAGGACAAGTCATTTTCAGACAATTTTTCCAGACTACTTGTTAACAGTTATTGCTGTCCCAAAAGGTTGACAGCTTACATGATTGATATTTCATTTACTTGTCATCACTGTTTGAGTAATGGAGAGGACCATGCTTTTTTCTCTCTCTCCCTCTATTTTTTTTTTTGTGTGTAGAAACAGTCTCATGTATGTTTATTCTAGTTTATTATCCTAGAGAGTGTGTCATATATGTTTATACTGCGTATATCTATGTCTTCAGGTCATAGAATGCCACTAGTAAAATGGTAATGAAAAAGTTTATTTTTCTTCAGCAATTTTGGCCCCCGGTAGAGCAGGAGGTTCTGTCACAGCTCCATAACTATTAGGTACCAGCAACACATTTTTATAGTGGGATATGGAGATGTGGGGGAGGCATTGGCACGTTATTCATGACATGCCACACCTCCCCATGCAAAATAATTCTGTGGGGTAGTCCTGACTCCTGAAAAACCTCTTGATCACTTCCAAAGAGGGGGATTTTGTAGTGAAGAGCTTTGCTCTGTATAAGAACAGCAAAGGTGTGTCACATGGTCATTTGAGGTGCCTCCCTCAAAAATCTTGTGGTGAGGTTTTGAGCAGGCAAGTGCTTTAGCAGCAGGTGTGGTACTAGGTGTACACACAGGAATGGGACCGGATGGATCCTTAAACCCTCAGCAATTTTCTTTGTCACAGGTTTTTCACAAAAAGAAAGTGTCTTCCTGTTTCTTGACATGACTGTGAAAAACAGAAGCTCTGGAAAACTTCTGCGCATGAACTGACTTTGGTATCCGTCTAACTTTGGTTACCACAGTTCACATGTTCAGTCCCATTGGAAGAGGAAAGAAAAATGGTTTGTAATATTAGATCGTTAATAAACTTCGGTCTTTTTAAAGTCTCTTAAGTAAAAATGATTGTTTTATGGGAAACCATTGGTGGGAGTGAAATACATGTGTCTGATTCCATAGAGACTTAGGTTTTTTTCCCTTGTTGGCTTCCACTCTTGCCAGTTTGAGTAATAGTATCACAAAACACTGGCAACAGTGACTTGCTGAAGTCCTAGACCACACTCGGCTGGTGAGAATTAGCATGAAAGTCGGTGGGAGCCACACTGATTTATGCCGTGGAGATCTGGCCCACAGCCAGCGTGTTTGCTTCAGAGGTGTCGGGCGATTGCAAAAGGAACATTCTTTGTGATGTGCTTTCAATATTTAACACGTTCTGATGAGAGGTGTTCGGGTTATAGGCAGTAAACTCATAGCAACATCTGTCTCCTGCCCTGGGACTGTGTGGTCGTAACATTGAGTGTCCTGCCTGGTGAGGGCTCACGCCTCCTCAGGCGTGAGGGTCAAGTAAAAAAGGTTAATGAAGATTGCCATTTATTTAATCCAGTGTTTATTTCATTTAATGTCACTTTTCATCCTTATCCTTGTGCCGCTTCGCAGCCTTCCTTATACCACATGACATAGATTCTTGTCTTCTTGGGTCCTGATGTCCTCAGATACTTTTTGTCCATTCTCTAGCCTGTCTTTAGCAATGAAGGTCCCCCCAGGTCACTCCTAGCAGCTCCTGTGGAGCCCAAGGTCTCAGTGTGTCTGCAGTGACTTTCTACCATCGCTGTTTCACATACCCTACTATGCATTAAATAAGGGAACGTGCGACATCTCCGCTTCTGTGGGATGTGGATCTGACTGCCCTGACTGTGCTCCATTGCTGAAAATTCTTGGATAGTTTCCAGACTCTTTTCTCCCTTGGAGTTTTCCTAATTGCACAGTTTTTGACTCTATTTACAGCATTTCTTTGTTTCTACATTTGACTGGTTTTCCCAGCTTCTCCAGGTGTGGCAGCTGCTGTGTTTGCTGTAAACGTTGCCTTTGCTCACTCTTCTGAAGCATTCCCAGCTTTCGGGTGGGCCTGGAGCTTGCTCAGCTGAGCGACGACCAGTTCCCTGTGCTGGAGTCAGTGCTGTGCTGGGCATCGCAGCCCCTCGGTTCCGTTCCTCCCGTGCCCCTTTGTTGTGTGAGCACAGCACATGGTAAGAAAGCGTTCTAAAGGCTGAGATGTACTACGGCAATTTAAAAAAATCCCCAAAATACATTGAATTAAACAATCCATAAGTGCTCTTCCTCCTCTTCAGACACGACTGAGTAATCTCTTTCTTTAATCTCTTTGCAGTATTACTCCACTGTAATGGAACAGCAAGTAAATGGACAGTTAATAGAGCCTCTACAGATCTATCCAAGAGGTAATGCTTAACAAATTCTAATCAACAATGATGATATCAGTAAGCTGTTTCATCAACAGTTATGTTTTGGGGTGGTTTAAATGCACATAACGTGATGTTTACCTCTTAATTTGGAGAGAAGAATTCATTATTGTGGGGAGTGTGGAGAAAACTACATTTATTGCATATAAAATAGCTAATTTACTGGAGTAAATTAGACTAACAAGATTCAGTTTGCATAGTACATATTTAAGTACATTTAAAAACCTCATTGGTGCTGATTCTGCGTGTATTCTAACCAAAGCAGATGAATAACTGAAGTTTTGGATACTTATGAAAATTGGGCTTTGCTAAGATCTTCTCATGTCGTTAATCAGTGTAACAGACTTGAGGAACATGACTGTCATTGTTCATTTTGGAAATGGGAACATGTCTGTCACAGAAGCTCTATCCGTGACATGTTTTATTGGAGATTTGGGCACTTAGCAATGATATCAAAATGAGCGCAAGTACTTTAATAATTCTCCTGAACGGGGAAAGACATAGGCAATTATGTGAGCTGAGGCAATTAAAAATTAGGTCAGCTGCATCCTGAAGAAAAGTCCATAGGCAGCTCGTTAGGTTTTGGGGAGCGCACTGCTCTTTCTGAACTCAAATAATGGTTAAAAAATGACTTAATACGTTACATAATTCCACTGATTCATTCCGATGCTCTCAGTATCCAGTCGTTGAATCTCTGATTCTTAATTGATGGAACAGATAAGGTTTAAATTCTCCAAGTAAATCTCCCAGCAATAAATTAATTGAAATAATTAAAAATTAAACTCTTCTCACTTAACTGATATTATACAAATAATCATACTATGAGTTCCCCAATTAAACATTCTCCACTTCCATTACTTACAACTCTCTGAAGTTTGAATTGGGCAATTAACCAACAGCCTTCTCAAACACATGCTAATAAGGTCTCTAAAGGAGGCTGGCTTTCCTGGTAGCTTCCTGCGCTCCGGTGGAAAAGAGACTTGAATTCAGGGGGAATACGGGGAGGGTTTTTTTGTGGCCAGACTAGCAGGATCGGATTGAGGGGACGCTCCAGGATGATTGAGCTGTGGGACTCCACAGCAATCAGCAGTCGAGGTGTGTTCTTGGGAGACGTCTGCAAGGGCAGCTGTGAAGAGAGAAGCCATCTTCTGCCTGTCCCCAGGCTGAGACACGAGGGTCTCAGCCTTTCTCCTGAACCTCTTTCTGTAGAAGGCATTACTGACACACGCTCTGTCTAAAACCACTGACCACCACTTGCAAGGAATAATAAAATGGGAGGCTTTCCTGTGGCCTGGAGACACTGGTAAGGTGGACGATCCTGGTGTCCCTGCCCATGGCAGGAGGGCTGGAACTCAATGATCTTTAAGGTCCCTTCCAAGCCAAATCATCCTGTGATGCTAGTAGGTGGGGGAACCCTTCTTGGAAATACAAGGCAATTAAATGTGTTTCCCCATAAGCAAACAGTTCGAGGAGGCTGTGACAGGAGGTGCTCAGTAGCTGCCGTGCCTGAGCGTTTAAGGGGATGTTTTGAGATTACAAGTCAGGTTTAACCTTCTTTTTGATTCTCTTTTGGTTCGTTTCTGAAGAACCAGCCTGGTAGATTCCTGGTCCTGCTGCTGTCTCCTTTTTCTGTTTGCTTTACATCCAAGGATAATGTTCTGTGCAGACTCAGAATTCATCTCCGTGCTGCCAAGGATACAGTCCCCATGTATTGTCTCCGCATTTTCGTTATTGGCTCAACTGCGTGCCTGTCTGCTGGGTATTTCCTCGCAGGTGGCTTACCACTTACTCTAAATTGCTTCAGAGCTGAGTGCTGTTTCATCTTTCCAAATCACCTTCTTAAAACATCTATTCTTTCTCGGTTGCTGCTTTACCCTGTACTCTCTCTGTACCCAGACTGACTCCCAGTTCCGCCGCTTTCTTGCATTTTGTTTTTTCCTGTCACCTTGTCCTGCCTCTCCAATCACCATCCCAAATTTTCTTAGCACAAGCACTTCTCGGCTCTCTACATACTGCAGTTTAAAGCCCCCTCAGGATCCTGCAGCTTTTCTGCCTGTAATTTAAGGTTCTCCGTTTCTAAGAGCTTTCTTTGCAAGCCCAACCTTCCTTTGAGCCCTTTTCCCTTCTGAGAAGCCCCCCGGTCGCTGTCTCCAGTCAGCTTCTGAAAACTTGTCTTCCATAAAGCCTGCCAGTAGTAAATGTCCATGTGCCACCTTGTGCTATAATAATTTGATAATTTAAAGGTCTTCAAGGGGAAAAAATGGGGTTTTGTCTATTTTTTAAAAAAGCATTGTTGCTGCCCTAGAAGTAAGAGCCAGAGTTCTTTTTTTATACTGAAAATAAACCTCTGTGTATGCATATACCAAAACAAGAACTTACTCACTTAAGTATATCCTGACTATTTTTTTAATGTGTATATGTGTATGTATGTTTCCATCTGTGGAATGCAGAGTGAATATACTATTCAAATAAATAGTATGTAATAGTCTTAAAAAATCATAAAAAATATGCTTTTAATATCTTGTTCAAAATGTTGATTTTAATCTATTGGGAGAAATATAATATGTGTATATGTATTTTAGAATAGTTTATTGTTTCCAGGTTATTTTTTAATGTCTGCAGTATCATAATAGTTCTCTTCTTTAAGATGCACGTGGTAATTTCTACTGTCATTTAAAGGCACATGGCCTGGCCCTAACTGATGTGTTTAATAACTATCATGTGTGTCCTTCTGACTAATAAATAGTTCTGTTTCCTGCTGTCAAAAACTGAAGAGAAACGCGTGTGCATCAGAGAAAGAGAAAAATCAAATTCATCCCTCCCCAGACAATCAATCAAACGTGACAAGCCCTTTAACATACAATTTGTAGGGCACCGTAGTTTTAAAATGGGACTGTCTGGAACATGTAGCTAGAAGCCTTTGTGGCTTTTCCACTGGACAAAAGCACATCCGCCGAGCAGAGGAACAAGGCAATGCAGAGTTCGAGGGGCCTGAGGAAAATCCCTTCTCCTCCAGCAGCATGGCCCTCTGCAAGCCCAGACACCGTAATGAGTCTGCGTCCAAAATGGGGCGTTTGGGGTTGCGTTTATCCAGTATTTGGTTTTTTGAGACTCGCTGCTGTTGCCCCTGACATGTCTTCTCCACATTTAAAACAAACTGTCTGCATTTGACAATCTAATTCGCGATGGGTGGCAGCTGGCTCCATTAAAATGCACCTTGCAAATATTTCTGTTAAATGCCAGAGAAAATACAGCATGTGAAAATATAGTGACATAAGATTTTAATTTGAATTAGAAAAAGATCACTTAAGCCAACAGTTTTCTTGATTTTGATGTGTTTTAAGCAGAAATTAGAATTTATATTACATGGTGTCAGAAAGCTCTTAGCATTTATAAATGCTCGCTCCTGCAAGTTAAAAATCCTGGTTCATAATTCCCACTCTGGGTCTTGTGAGGCACTTTTCAATCATTTCTCTCTGCTAATTTTGGTGTCACCCTCATTTCTTTTTAAAAGATTCATTTTGAGCAAATTTGTAAATGGCCCCGATGTGTTCTACAATTTAGTCAATTACTGTTTCAGCCTGCAAACCTCCTGGGAAACGGAACATACATGGCCTGAAGGTACGAATTTCAATAATTGTTTCAGTAAAGTTAGATGGATTTGTAATGCTGTGTTCCACTTATTGAAATGTCAAATAAAACTGCACTTTCTTGAGCTCTGACAAGCACATTTTTTTTTTTTTTTTTGTGAGGGTGGGAAAAGGGTTCATCTGCTGGGTGTTGGCTGCGATATCTATATATACAGTTTTATTAGAAAGGGAATTGCCTTTCTGCTTGTTTTTAAGCTCTGTTAATAAGCTTCCTAAATTTTAATATGCAGTTTATCACCTGATGTCTGCCACTTCAAAGAGTTTAAAAAACCCCCGCACATTCATTTGCTTTCAGTGATTTATCTGAATGTGGGAGATTGGTTGATTCTTCCAGGTACGCTTAGTGCTTCCGTAGTCCTCCTCATTTTGAAATGCCAAAGACTCTGATACATTAAATGATTGTTTAGTTTTTAAGATGAAAATAAGGGGTGGACATACCGTCTCTTTTTCTGGATTAGTTCACTAAGCGCTTAAGATGTAAGGATAGCCTATTGTAGTCGGTGAATTGTACAGCCTGCTAACCTACATACAGGCGAGACCTCCACCATCGGCATGCCTAGCAACAAGCTAATTAACCTTCATCCTGAAATGAGAAATTCATGGCAAATTACAGGTTAATTAGAATAGTGTCCTCTGAACACAAACGACTGATAAAGATCCTTTCCCTGCCTGCAGGTAAATACACGAGCAGGGTCTGCTAATAATAGCAGCTCGGCGGTCTCGGATTCCCTTCCAAGCAATAGGTAAGAGTCAAGAACAGGAGCGTCTGTTTTGTTTTGTTTCCTTTTATTAAACCAAAACGGAACCTTATGTGCGGTAGTTACCAACTATGAGCTCGATGGTGAATAACTTTTTCAATATGACTACTGGGCACGCAGGAGTGAAGTGGGGCAGCCGAAATCACCTTGATTCATGGATCTCGTTAGACTCGTACCGCTGGTTGTTCAGGAGAAGTATTTTCTGCTGAGAGAAATAAGTCTTTGTGGCTTTGTCCTTTATAAAGCGTCGAAATACTGTTGGTGGCTAAGCTAATTTGTTTTAGTTGATCTAATAATCTCTGTCTATGGCAAGGTCTGTATGTTTGGGTCTTTGTGGCTTATCTCATTCCGGGATTCTTTGGTTTTAAAATACGATACCCAATTCAGTAGGTTTATTATTGTGTTTATTAGCTGGATAGCTTAGTTACTCTGTTTCATACAGTTTCAGCAAAGTTTTGGAGTCCATCTACCTTATCTTTCTAGCTTCCAGTCTTCATTTGAAAATTCCTGTTAAGTTTTTAAAATGCAAGCAAACTCGTTCTCTTTTTTTTCCCTAGAGATCTGTTTTGAAATACTGGAGCATAAACTCCCTTTTATTACACGAACTGATACAGGAAGTCGGTATGCTCAATACTGGTGTTAAAACAAATACAAAACTCACAAAAAACCTTTAGGTATTAGTAGGAAATAAGGAGCGTCTGGCTCCATTTTCTCCATATCAGAGCAGATTCGAAACGTGGCAGCAGAAATCTCTGGGGGTCCCTTTCAACCTAAATTATTCTATTATTCTAATAAGCATCTACTGTTACATTTAGCTGTGCATCAGCGAGCTGCTCCTTTTCCTCTCCATGAGCATGTGGGAAAAACCCAGTTGACAGGGATGAACGCAATCAAAGACCAGTGACGGTGCCTTCAGCATGTCCAGTCGGTGAAGGGCCAGCACGCTCTCCAGCCGCTGCAAAGCGCTGCTGTGGTGGGACCGTCCCATAAACCCTGTCTGTGCGTGGTGGCAGTGGGTAGCCCCATTCAAGTACCACTAAAACCAGCTTTGACGCTCCTTTTAGTGGCTTTGCTAATTGTAGAGATAAAAAAGAAAGCAAATCCCCTGGGTGAATGTGTTTTAGCAAAGTTCACCCGCACCGCGGGGAAGATTTGCTGCATGTAGCAACGGTGAGGATCCGATCTAAGACTCTTTGAGAAAATAAATGGGAATGTCTTTCTGACCTGCAGTCCTCCTCCCAGTCTCATGCCGCTGCACTAAATAAAGCTGCTTTCTGTCACTGCTGTGCTGTGGCTTTCAGTACTTCCTGTACTTTGAGTCTGTTCTTAAAGTGCATTGAAAATGAGGCTTCTAGAAGATTCTTGTCACCTTATTTGGTGGTTAATTGCCATTCCTTTTCCGAAACCTTCTGCACTATGAGTTTTGTTTTTGAAGTAATTGAAAGTCTCTCTTTGTTTCATGTTCACAAATTGTTAGTCATGAAAGATGACAAGATCAACTTATGTTTCCTTGGAAAACTTAATTTTTCTTTAAAGTAGTTGTGGGAACAAGAGGCCTATTAAAGAACAAAGCCACCGAATATGAAATCTGTGTTTTCACTGTTCCTGTTAATAATGATCTGTGATCAAGACACGTGCACATGCCTTTCAAGAATATATTATTTTGTACTTTTTTTTTTAACTTCAGTAATAAGAGCAGAATGTCTCTTTGAGATTAAGTTTTGCAGACGTTTTGCTACCCAGCAGTTTGTTGTGCTGAAGGAACAGAGTTTGTCAGGAAAGGAGGTGAAGCGGTATTTTGCCAGTGGGTGGAAGGAGTTTGAAGTCATTGATAGTTTTCTCTACAACACAGCCCGAGCTGATAGTTTAAATATTATTTTCCTGTTGTTTTTTGAATCATCCGGTGTGTGAGGATATCTTCTTTTTTTTTCTTCTTTGCACTGACAAACAATAGGTTGTATCTCAAAGGGTCGTATAGTCAGGTATCTAAAAGGTGAAAAATATATTGATTTTCTTAAATGTTCATTGTTTCTCCGTTTCTGCTGTCTGCGTTTGAGGAGTGGTTGTGCTGGACATCGGTCAGCCTTGCTAAACTTAAATCTATTAGAATATGTAACCATGACCTTAACCTGATGGCTTCTTGTTTCTTATGGTTTCACCTCATTTTATAGTGAAATGGCACAGCCATTAAAAATAATTGCTTTTTTTTTTCCCAGCTTAAAAAAGTCTTCTGCAGAGCTGAAGAAAATACTTGCAAATGGCCAGGTAGGTGCATGGAATCGAGTCTTGGCTACACGCGGGTCTTGCTACTGCCTAACGCTGCAGTGATTGGCACAGCACAAATAGGGGGAGAGATGCTTACTGCTCGTTTAGTTGTAATGTGTTCTTTTAATACCGAACTGGAAGGACCATGAAAAGCTTCACGATATGAATGAGTTCTGTGTCCTGGTTTGCTTTGATTGGCATAGCAATTTGCTCCCCATTTCTCAAAATGTGCTAATCAGGTTTAGCTCCAAATAGACTGAAGCACCTCACGCATGTTGCGCTGCTGCCACAATTCCAGGGAAGAAAGTTAATCAATTTTGAATAACTAAGTCAACTGCTGGGTTGGAATGCCCTTTGTCTTTTTTAGGGCAGTAGATCCCTAAATATTTAGCAGGTTCTTCCAAGGAACAGCTCTGTACTATTCGGGATCCCCTTACGTTGTAGCTTCTTCTAAAAAAACTCCCAAACTAGAGCAAGTTGTAGAAAGCGCCGTTGCTGCTTTCCCGTCCTGCGCCAGACATTCTGATTCCGGCACCCAGAAGTGAAAGGTTTCATGTAACAATCGACAGACGGGGATGTCCTGGACGCACGAAGCAATCCTTTCTCACCCATTTTGAGGTATTTGTGCTAGCATAACGACATTAAACATACACCATCAAATTAAACTACCTTAAAAGAATCCCGGACTCTTTGGCAGCAACATAAATATGGTTTAACATTTGTCATAGTGGAAGCCCCGTGATAGCCTTGGAGGCAGGCGCCTGTCCGTTGCGATCAAGCTTGCCTATTAGGCTCTATTGACTGAGACATCTGTGTCACTGCAAATAAAAGACTCTTATTGATTTTCTTAACTGCTGCTCACTTCCCCTCCATGTTTCGAAGGCTGAAATCTTAATTATCTCAGATGCGTATTCAGTGCCTTCACACAATGACCTCTCCAAGCCTCATTGGCATTTCATGAATCAAGTAGTTGTAGTTGAGCGTGTCAAGAAGATAAAGGCTGGTCTTCACGCTTGTCCTTCAGTATCACCTGTAACATTGTGGTCTAATAGATGCGAGAGCCCCTCTAAAATGTGAGTCCAACAGCCCGGTGCTGCAGCCTTGCCTCTTTGGCACCCAATCCTTTGAATACAGCTTGGAAATGTGTTTTCAAGCTTGTCAGCATCCCTTACGTGCAGATGTAGTTTAATATTCACAGCTTCCTGCCAGGCAGATTTGTTAATGTTTCAAAGTTACAGCTAAACAATAGATTTTTCTGGATAACTTAAAATTATGGCAGTACCAGCAGCACGCTTCTGAACTTTTAAAATGAAAATAATTGCTCCAATATTACTAATTTTTATTTAAAGTAGAATTACTGAAGGCGTGTAAAAGCCATCTTTTTGTGATTTGAGTCCATCAGCTGCATTTGGCATTTTATTTGTTCTAAGCGGTAGAAATAAGTACTTTGTGTGCCCTGCAGTAGAGTGTTACAGATTTCTTTCTGCTAGAATTTGGAAAGATATAAAAGAACCAAAACTCTTCCTATGATATTAAAAAATGTCACTTGAATCTATTTGAGAAAAAAGAAAATTCAAACTCAGTTTTAATACTCTTTTTATTCACTCTGCTCTGATCGGGGTGACGCTGCTTTCTGTCAGGAGAAAATGCTTTTTGTTCTACTGCCTTCTGTTCTGCAAAATTTGGTCACAGCTCCGTAACTGGAAATAGGTTTCTAGTTGTAACTTTAACTTTTCCCCCTTTTGGGGGATTAAGTCACACTTATCATTACTTAAATATGGGCCGGGTTGTTATTTTTTATTATTTTTTGGCAGTCAATGCTTTCGGGCATTCATAATGATATTCCTCTAGTAGTTTCCATTTAGGTTTAATAAGGAATTCATATTAATCATTAAAAGAAGGGGACATGATTCTTCAAGATAATCAAATATTGACAGGTTAGAAATAGCTTTCTGCCTGGGTTCATTGATATAGGTGATGCGATATAAATATTTATTTCTTTTCTGTCACTCAGAGTAAATGCCACCAATTGATTCAGCATTGATATAGTGTCAACAGTTCATAAGAAACATTTGACTGGCTTGTGTTTTCCGATTAGTCTCTGCTCTATAAAGTGGGATTTACTAAATCTCTTCAATTGTCTGCTCATGGAGTGTGACTGCTTTCTGAAACCATTATTGCTTCGATTCGGAAAGCAAAGGTTCGGCGGTAGGGCTTCGCCTCTGTCAGGCCTCTACGTATAAAATAAGGATTAATTGAGCATTTTGGTTTTAATGATTTCCAAGAGATAGACACTGATTTCTTTCGAAACCGGCAGGTAGAAGCGAGGGATGTTTTGTTTGCTGATCCGTAATTGAAGCCTGTTTCGCTCTTTCATTAATTCTGTTAATATTGGCATCCAGTCAAACTTGGTTTTGCAGGTTTAATATTCCAGTCCTTGCTGTCGAGTTCATTGTTATTATGTTATCGTTTTCTGATTGAGAATCCAGTTTTCCCAGTAAAATAAATAAATCACCACATGGTTTTGGCATCTTTTATTTGAGCCAGTAAATCACACTTTATCTCTCCATCGGTCGCTGGCAGATCCTCGCTCCACCCCGGTCTTCCCGTTTCACCCTGGGTTTCTGGTCGCTCTTTGTGCAGTGAGAAGTGGTGCTGGGCTGGCGGTGGGCACGAGCGGAGCAGCCTCAGAGGATGGAGCTGCTCCTGTCACTGGCTTTTAGGGAACGGCATGAAGAAAATATTCTCCTTTTACCAGTTAGCAAAAAGCAGGAGAAAGCGCTTTATGTCTCTGGTTCTGCTCAATTTGGTGCTTATAACTTGCGTAACTGCAAAAAAGTCTTCTTTTTTCCCCCCCAAGAAGCAAAGATACGAGTATGTTCATGGCTTTGTGGATTAATTTGATTTCTCTTAAGAGTTCTGTTTAGAAGAACGTTGCTATGAAAGTAGGAGAGAGATGTTTGTTGTTACCTCAAAGAGTGAAGAGTTAAAGTCCTCCAGCTTAGAAGAGCAGAACTCCTTAAACACAGCGTGTGCTTCAAATTAATGAGTGCTGCAGCCTGAGAGAGATTTTGTTTAGAGCAAGGGATCCAGTAGAGATTCTTCACGTATTTTAAAACCCAGTCAGGAACTATTGTTCCTCCTGAGGTGTCTTTTTCCCCCCTTTATTCGCATTTTCTGATTTATGCAATAAGCTTTCAGTAATAAAATAAATTCTCGTTTTCATCATAAACCTTGATACTTGAGTGGGCCACTTCATACCCTCTCAAGATACCTGGCCCAGGTTTAACTGCAAACAGGTAATAATGTAGAGTCAACTTCTGAATTTTCTCAAAACTCGAACATTTTGACTGCGCAGGAAGAAACGCATCGAGGAGAAGTATTTCCTGTGAGGAACAAACATGCTTTTTATGCAGGCAGTGAACGAGAAGAACACAAATTTTGACATTTAGAATTTCTGTCCATAAAACATATTATTTTAAATCAATTAAATATTCAATTTTCTGTTCTTAAGACATGCTGAGTATCGACTCTTTAGGGCATTTCAGCTTGTTACCATCACTTACTTGTTCCAGTTGAAGCCAGGGGCCAAGTTCCTCTTATCTTCACTGACATGATATGAAAAGGGATGCTTAAGGACGGCTGAGTAACTGAAGGGCACGTGCCCCCCCTGAATTTTCAAAGCCATTTCCAAGGCTGGATGAATACAGATGGTTTATGGCGAGCTCCGCGTGGCTCTCGCCATGGTGCTGGTGGTACCTGAAATGGCTAATTCGAACCTATCTCAGACGTGCTTATGGGATTTCTAATCACATCGGTGACAGCAGACCAGACATATCATTAAGAGGGTTTTGATGCCTTTTAACACCCAAAAATGGCAGTCTCTAACCAGCAATTCCAGCTCACGTATCAAATATAAACAGCTAATAGTAACAAGGTAATGGCTGGGTAACAAACTCCTAGGAAAACAGCTTTTAAAGGTGGGATTTGCCCAGACACTTATAACTTGCAGTGACGAGGCCATGGAGGAGATCTTTGTGGAACAGCAAACGCAGCCCAGAATTCACTGTCATTAATATGTTTAATTTCAAGTGTGCATGTGCACTCCAAAAATGTCCATAGTGATTTCTTCCTTTTTAACCGGTGGTTTAGCTGGAATATCAGTGTAACTGTATTTGTACAGGAGAAGGCTGAACTGTAGTTTTACGTTTGAATTGCTCATCCAGCAAGGTGGGGTATAATAAACTTTTATAAAATCCGTATCAGAAACATCCCCGACTCCAGCATGTGCAATGTACAGTGCTTGCATCAGGCTTCTGCTCAAGGATCCCAGGAGACCGTCGTCTCTGGAGAGTTGTCCCAGGGAGCAGGAAGATTGAGGCAAGCAATTAGTTGTGTATTTCAAGAGAAATTATATTTATTGCATAGCAATTCAAGACTATGGGTTTTTTTTTTTTCCAGAATATTTGCTGTGGTGAAAAGGCATATAAACTAAGCTCCACGAAGGGATCCTACTGACAGAACTGTCACTCAATTAGTATCAATTATGCTGATTCCAGAATAAACCATGAACTTTTCTGGCCGTACTTAAGGTGACAGTTTTCTGTTGGATTGTTTCCATTCACCTCCAACTTTGGCTTTGGTTATGTGCTGTTCTGGAGACCCTTTTCCTATCAGTATCTGTGACCTGACCCTCTTGAGCTATATTATATCATTCCATTTTGACACCTTTTATCAAACTTTAATGAAATGACCCAGGCAAACAAATTGTCATTAAACTTTCCATCACTTTGTCCCTTGGTATCGTCTTTTATAAATTGGACAGCAAATGTTGTATTGATCTTCTCGTTCTTGCAGCTGAACTTGAAATGACCCAGACTGCTTGTTGTTTATGGCCTAGAGTTGCTTTTCCTTGACATTTCCATCCACAGCATGACATCTCTTTTGTTTTTCTTTCTTTCTTGTGGAGATGAATGAACAAGACATACGGTATCGAGACATCCTCGGTCATGGCAATGGAGGCACAGTCTACAAGTGAGTGTTAAATTTCACTTAAAATTTTTGAAAATAAAATGTAACAGCACCCTTTTTTCTGTACCCTTTGTATTTGTCTTGATGTAGGTGGGCCGCTGCTGCGATGCAGAAAAGATGATAAAAAGAAATTCTTAATAGAAACTTTTAAAGAATTCTTCTTACATATTTACAAGGTGTCTGCTCTTGGGTGCCGTGAGGGCTGGTGCATTTTTATTATCTTTTTAAGACTTAGCTTTGAATCCCTCCTGGGTAACAAGTTAATGGTTCACAAGTGGAACTTGAAATGTCCTGGAGCATAATGAATTGCCTTCCGTGTTTGCAATGCCATTATTCTTGCTGGCTTACCACGCCCTTCGCCAGCCCGGTGCTGGGATGCGATGACACCATTGCTCTGCCTTTCTCTAGCAATTCGGAATTAGCCAATACCCCTTTCTCTGTTGCAATGGCTTCCCTCCCTCATGAGCAGCTTCACGCACAGGCTGATGAATATATTAAATGATAAACTCCCCCAAATTTTGGTAGCGAAGCTTATACCCTGCAGCCAGTATTAATTTTAATATTGTAAAGATTATAATAGCAGAGATAGACTTTCCTGTCGAGAAAACTATTTCTCATGCATAGTGCAAAGTTTAAACTACATAATGTAATATCTGGTACTTAATAGTCTGCAGTGGTGTATGAAAAATATTCCACTAGGAATTAAGAAATCCATACTTTGTTAGAAAGCCCTGAGGGAGTAATAAAGGTTTCCTCCAGAGAGCTATTTACCATATACAGTAACCCAGCATCCCATTACAGTTTTGTTTATACCTTAGACATTTTAACTTTGATATTGCATTTTTTTTTTAAATGTTTTAAAGGCTATGGTGCATTTAGTTCAGTTTCTAATTGGCTACCAACATTGCAAAACGACTCTCCTTGCAGAAGGTTTAATGAAAATGTTAAAGGAACAAATCCAGTCTTCAGCTGGACTCTTCAGAAATCAGGTTAGCCTTGTAGGTGGAGTGTAGTTCAGAAATCTCATTGACCTTCTCGTGTAGAAAGATATTCCTAGACCAAGAAACTTGCAGGAACAGTCTTGTTTTCTTACTTCATAATAAGAGAGATTTAAGAGAGGGTGTAGAACTTCACAGCTCAGTCAGTGGCTACTTGGTGTTTTCTGATTTAGCAAAGGTTGCTTCCCTTCCTCGGGTGCTGATGGAGACTCCGAGAGCGAACATAGGTGGGAGAAGCATCGCAAAGGAGGACCATGTGCTCTGGTCTCTGTGGAAGGCACCTGAGGCGTGGTTAAGGATGAGGAACATCCCACAAAGTGAGGGAACCCATGTGTGTCGTTACCCAGTTCTGGGGCATTTTCTTTAGAGACGTAGCTGAAATAAAGAGCTGGCTGTGCAAAATCCTGCGCAGCGTAAGAGTGGCTGTAGCAGGTCATACCAAAAGTCTCTCCCCTTCATCCTGTGGCTAATACTGGCCAAAGTCTAAGGAATGTAAACGAAGGCAAGCAAATGGGTGCTTGACTGGTGTTTTGGCACTGAGGATCGGCCGAACGTAACGGCTGTTTGTCAACTCCCATCTGCCCTGCTCAAAAGGAACGGCTCTGTGTGCTTAGGACAATGACAGAGTGCTTTTAGGGGCAGAAGGCAGTATAAAAATACCTCATTCTTCTGTAATGTTGCCCCACGCATTGTGTGTGTTTCACATTTCGTAAAATTCCTACAGGAAACGTGGATAAAACGCTGCGTGAGGCCAAACTTGCACTTTGGGACCTCTTCTTGTGTTTCTGAGAGGTACCGTAGCTCCGTGCCTGGGTGTTGGTTAATATTTTTAGCAAGATGTGTTTCTCTTGTGGTGAATACTCCTTTAGTGAGAGTCTGCAGGAGTGGTGGAGGGGCAGAGATGTGAGCACTCGAGGTGCGGAGGACAGAAGCGCAGGAGCGATGATGCTTCCGGCACTTCTGAGTGGACTTGCTGCATTGTGTGGGCTGATGCTGTGACCTGCTTCGGGAAGTCGTTGAGTGTTGCCTTTGCCTTCAGTGCGGGAAAGTGAGAACTGTAAAAACACAAGCCCTCTTCTGGGTCAGGGAAATATTTCTACCTTCCTTTTTATTGTGTTCATACGTTAGATGAGCAGTTGCAGTGGCTTCACAGTGCAAGTGTCATGTTGTGCTGCTCCAGGGAACGTGCATCGTGTGGCTGTTTCACATGTTCCTGAAGTCTGACTTTCTTCGCAATGCTGATAATAGCAGGATATGAATATGAAATACAGTTTTCTCCCCAAAGTGTCTTCTAAGCTATGTGCTCCTCTCAGATCTTCCTGAATTTGTTTCTTGGTGCATTGAAGAGTAGTACCAAGTCCCTCTTTCATCCCCGAAGAGCTACTGGTTGCCGTCATTGCAGGGAGTTGGCAACGCCGTGCCGTGGTGATGGGCTTTGCAGGCTTGGCACAATCACCC
This sequence comes from Bucorvus abyssinicus, assembly GCA_009769605.1. Taxonomy (NCBI): domain Eukaryota; kingdom Metazoa; phylum Chordata; class Aves; order Bucerotiformes; family Bucorvidae; genus Bucorvus; species Bucorvus abyssinicus. The sequence continues at coordinate 20,700,051 of CM020038.1, forward strand.
CTTCCTAAAGGGGAACCCAAAGGATCATCTGGGCTACACAAGCCAGTAAGACGTTCCAAACTGGAATACTTACAGGTAGCTGGGCTGCACCAGTTGTAGACAGCAGCCCACGTATATTTTATTCCAGTAAATCAATGAACATTTGTCAAATAAAATTAATTGTGAGTGTTTGGCTGTGTTCCTCTTCCAGCGTTGCAGGCTGTCGGTGTTTCAGAGGAGGCTGTGTGTAGTATTGATCCGAGTCTAAAGAACGAGCGTGGCTCTGCTGTGTCTTTTTTTCCTCTCTTTCTAGCTCTTTATACTAAGTCATATCCATTATGGCAATGATATATTATCAGCGTGCAGCAAACAAGAGAGCGTGTCGCAGGTCGCTGAGCAAAAATTTTCAGCCTCTCTTTCCCCGTGAATTAACTACTATTGAAATAGTTTATTGAGATTGAAGTATTGATCACTTTTCATGCTAACCTTGGCTCGAGGGGGAGAGGGGAGGTGGGTTTGTTCTCTTTGGAAGACGCTATGTTTAGTTAGAAAATGTATTTCATTTATTCGGGTTCTTTACAGCTGCAACTGTTTTATTGCTTGGAGAAGAGGTATCTTGGCTTTATTTTTATGACAGTATAATTATACTTTAGAAATACACTTGATTACTGTGTGTAGCAGAATTGTTCCAGTATATTGGTTTGGCCGATATTGCTATACAAACAACTTTTCAGTCAATTGAGTCTGGTAAAAAATCAATACTTTATAGCAATATTTCTAGGGAGAACTTGCTGAATCTAAATGTTTTTCCTGTTCTAAAAAGAAGAGATTTTACAGTTGTTCGACTCCCTCTTTTTCCCCTGCCTTTTGATACACTATTTTCTTAATTAAGGAATGATAACAATTTTAGGTATGACAAAACTGGTTAATTATTCTTGCTTTCTGGTTGCTTGTATTTTCAAAAATATGTGAGAACACACAAATAATCCCAAACTGTGTATTCAAAGAGTATCTTGGAGTATAAAAGCAATCAGAAAGCAAGAATTCTTCCCCGGGTGCATGGTGGGCAGCCCGTACCCTGTCTGGAGTAAAGATTGTCAGGAACGTGATGAAATCTGCCGTGACAAGGATGGAAACCACACCAGTGCTTTTCCCTTCTGTTTGCCGGTCATTGCAGGTTGTTCACCTCGTTAACTGGGATTTCCGCTTTCCGTGGAGTATCGTAAGTCCAATTTTATGAATGGCCACTGAGAGCTTCCAAAAGTTATTTCGTGGAGGTTTGGCCTGACAACAGGGTTCTCAGGCTGTTGTGCTGGTAGATGCACGCATGACCTTCCAGCTCTGCAACAGGCTTTTTATCTTTTTATTGACTGTAGAAGCTGGTGGGATGGAGAATGCACAGTTTGGGCTGCTTCACAGCAGAAGAAAACATCTGTATACCAGTACATCTATGGCATTTACTGAAATTGCTTTTTTGGGAAAAAATCATTCACTGGTAGGTCCAGGAGACATTTCAAATATGTGCTTCTGTGCCTCATCTTTTAGCTCCATCACTGGCTGCAGAGCTCCAAGAGGCTCTTTTGATAGGGTTGCTCCTCTTTACTCCAGCACAGGAAGGTTCTGATTTTGGTCTGTGATGGGATGTCTGCACTCTGCCAGCCAGTCTTGGGAATAGCTACATGAAATTATTGAGACTGAAATCCTTAGTTGTGTACATTTTGAAGCTAAGCATTAGAAAGCAGAGATATTTGTCTTTGGCAAATAATGACTCTGTGAAGTCCCTCTCACGTGGCGTACCTAAAGTATCACTATTTCTTTCCTTTAGATACAAGCAAAAAGAATACTTTTCTCTTATTTCACATTTTCTAGATTTTGCTTTGCAGTTGTAGCTAACAAGATGTTCAAGGAGCTGTCGAGGGGATGGTGTTGCCTTCTGCTTGCCTGGGATTTCCTCAAAATGTGTGTTGGGTGTGGTTTGTAAATCTTGGGACTCTGTTAGAGGAGCCTTCAGCGGCAGCAAGATACAGCACTCTGTGTGCTGAGATAAACATAAAGGCCCAATGGTGCCGTAATTAATTTGTGAAGTTACTCGATATCTGGGGGAGAGAGAAGGGAAGAGGGAATCAGTTATCATAGTAGCAAAATGCTGATAAACCAGACAGCTTCACTTTAACTTGAGTAATTGGGAGAGCGGTGGCTGTTGATGATGTACCGCCCAGAAGAATTGTATAGCTGGGGAAAATACGGATAAATGCAGAAGCTTAATTTGTTTGGGCAATTTACTTGAGCAATTTTGCTGTTCGGTTGAGTTGTACATTCCAGCATATGCCCATTTCTTTATTCTCTATCTCAACCAACCTTGGGGTGCCCCATTAGCACATTAAACATAGCGCGTGGCGAGACAGCTGGGGAGCTGCCATCTCTTGCCAGGCAGCCTGCAAACGATGCCTTGCCAGCACGTTGCTCTCTGACATTAGCAGGGAAAAGCACTGTCAGCTCTGGAGCGAGGAAGCTGGAGGAGCTTTAGCTGGGTTTGAGGGGATGGGAGGTGGAGATGATATAGCTCTGCTGGCTGAAATGGTGATGGAATAGCTGGAGTTCATCATGGTCTTGAGGAGCTTTGGCTCACCAAGGTTTCCTCCTTCTGGCTTGTCCCTTGGCTTCTACTGCAGGATGCTGGTGTGGTCATGAAGGAGCTCCCTCAAGAGGGTCTCTCTAGTCCCAGTTCATTCTGTAAAAGCGCTAACTATCATGCACCTCCAATGCTGCAGGAGGCCAGACTAAATCTAAGCTAAGCTGTTGATCGCCCCTGTTTGTTTCTGGGTTTCTGTATAAATACGCAATACAATAACAATAATTTGCCTGTCCTGAAAATACTTTCATTCATAGATTATTCTGGCCCTTTCGTAAAGGAGACTGATGTCATCTTCTGCATGTGGCAGAGGGTAAATGGAGACAGAGAGGGAATTGGTTTTCCCAAGGTAGCAAAACAGTCACAGAAACGGAGCCCAACTCTGCAGGTCCCCAGCCCAGAGCACTGGATCCCTTGGGCTTCAGTAGTGGTGTGCTTTCCAGGGGAGGTCCTCACTACAGAATCATGGAATGTTAGGGGTTGGAAGGGACCTCTGGAGGCCATCCAGTCCAACCCCCTGCTAGAGCAGGATCCCCACAGCAGGGTGCCCAGGAGGGCGTCCAGGCGGGTTGGGGATCTCTCCAGAGCAGGAGACTCCACAGCCTCTCTGGGCAGCCTGGGCCAGGGCTCCTCACCCTCACACCAAAGAAGTTTCTCCTCCTGCTCAGCTGGAACTGCCCACGTTCCAGTTTGGGCCCGTTGCCCTTTCCCATCTCTGGGCACCACTGGGCAGAGTCTGGCCGCTCCTCCTGACCCCCCTTTAGCTCTTGATCCCATTGAGGAGGTCCCCTCTCTGGCTGCTCTTCTCTAGCTGAACAGCCCCAGGGCTCTCAGCCTTTCCTCGGCACAGAGATGCTCCAGCCCCATCAGCATCCTCGCAGCCTCCCCTGGACTCTCTCCAGTAGCTCCTTGTTTCTCTTGAACTGGGAAGCAGTACTGGACCCAGCACTCCAGATGTGGCCTCACTGGGTCAGAGTAGAGGGGCAGGAGAACCTCTCTCGACCTCTGCCACACTCCTCTTCCTGCACCCCAGGAGACCATCGGCCTCCTTGGCCACGAGGTGCCATTGCTGGCTCGTGGGGAACTTGTTGCCCACCAGCACCCCCAGGTCCTTCTCTGTGGAGCTGCTTCCCAGCAGGTCACCCCTGGCCTGTCCTGGTACAGGCAGTTGTTCGTCCCCAGGGGCAGGACCCTACCCTTGCCCTGGCTGAACGTCATTTGGCTCCTCTCCACCCAGCTCTCCAGCCTGTCCAGGTCTCACTGAATGGCAGCACAGCCTGACGGTGTGTACACGTTGCTTGTCCCAGCCTGGTGCTTGAAGCACCTCTGCAGAGAGGAAGTACAGGCAGGTTCAGTGTTTCATTTGGCGTTAAAACAAATCAGTGGCCATGCAGAGTCTGAAAATCGCGTCTCCCTGTGTTGTTGTGTGGCAATTGTGGAGGCATTTTCCTTTCTTTCCTCTCTCAGATGACACTCGTTTTCTGTCTCTCATTTTGTTTTATTTTTAGTGACACCAAAAAGCACTGGAACAATAATAGCTGGACTACGTTTGAAATACCCCACCAAATTTCTGCATATTATCGTCGCGGTTTAAACAAGACTGACCAGTGATTGCTGTTCACTTGTTTCTTTTGACCCCGGCTATCACTTGCCTGCCTCGTAAAATCTGTTATGCACAAAAGTGCATAAAATGAAGATAAAGCACCTCCTTCAAGACTGACAAAACCCATTCCTGTGCCGAATGGGAGCTGCAGCGAAAGTAAATAAATGAATGGACAGCAATCACAGCCTAGTTGATGAAACTGTTCAATTAAAGCACAGGCATTTACATGGTGTAATTTCCCTAAATTGCCAATGAGCCCCTTTAGACACAACCAGTGTTCAAATTGATTTCAGCATTGATTTTGGCTGAAGCTGATAAATTTCTGCTTGTTAGTTAAAGTAATTTTGCAGAAGACTTTGTACTGCAGTATCGAAGTGTTCATTTAGCTGATGGTTAAAAGAGGAGTTATTTACAGAGGCTTCTACTGTTGTTCTGAGATGGGACAATTCCCCGGTCATCTTTTTACTTTTAATTTTTAAGCTTCAGTATAGAATCAATAGGTTATTGAAACTGATTAAAATGTGTCCAGCCAGCTGCCTGTGGCTGTTTAATTAGAAACGGGATGATTCTTAAATTAAAGTTGTTTTGTTTGCATTTTATGCCCATAGCTTGGAGGATTAAGTGAATAGTAATCCTGAAAATTTGAGTTTGCTCTTGGTAGCAGTGAGCGAGGTGGTGTGTGAGCAGAGAGCAGTTTGCCCTGACGTAGGCAACATCATCTGCTCCTTGGTTACAAATAACACTCCCTGTAGCAGACAGTTGGTGGAAGAGTAGAGAATTGGTGGAATTTGCCACAGCCAAGCTATGCCCACAGAATCCTTTTGGTTGAAAAAGCCCTTTCAGCTCCTCGACTCCCCCAGCACTGCCGGGTCCCCACTGACCCCTGTCCTGCAGCACCACCTCCACATGGCTGGGAAACCCCTCCAGGGATGGGGACTCCACCACTGCCCTGGGCAGCCTCTTCCAATGCTTGACCACTCTCTCAGTAAAGAAATTTTTCCTAATATCCAACCTAAATCTCCCCTGCTTTTGCTCACAGAATTGAATGCGAGATAAGGGGCAGAACACGTATTTATGTAGGAATCCTCTTTTGCCATTATGCTGCCGGTGTTGGCTTTCGGACTCTCTCCTTGAGCTCTGTTAGATGTCTCTGTGAAGAACAGTGAGTGTAACAACACCGGTGAGGTTGGTGTTGATTTTTCCATTTCTTTTCACCTGGATTCTTTGAAAATGGTCACTCAAAATGTTAAAAATTAGCTGCTCAGATACCCACTGATCATCGTAGGGATTAGCTAGCTGTACCCAGCTCCGATGGATGACCACCTTCCCTGCATGTCACTACAGCTGTAGGTCTCATTGTGGAGATACGTCAGCATCTGAATTACCATCCCCACAGGATGTGATGTACTTTTTGGCTCACTCTGTTGCTTCAGATTTCTTCCCAAAATGGTGGTGGGTTTACTTTGGACTGTCAGGCTTTGTGCAGTGTCAGATGATGCCTGTCCGTGTTGGTCTGAGCCGATGACTGCTCTGCTGCCTTTTGTGCTTTCCACTAGCTGAAGGCCAGCAGCTGAAAGACATTACTGTGTCTGCATCTGATCTGGGCTGGTGCTGTGGCAGCGAGTGACCTGGTGCTGGGGGTGGTGGCCTCCTCATGCACACGGCTAAGAGAAGGCTGGAGAAGGCTAAGCCATCTCCATCTTTAGTCCTTTCTGGCTGTCCGGGTCTCCCGAAGGAACAGGGACTGAACTGCAGTGGGATGGGTCCAAGGAGAAAGACTCGTAATCCAGTTTTCAAAGGCTGACCCTGAATGTTTGGCTGCAGTGGAGAAGGAAGATTCATGTAAGTGGTAACAGATGGAAATAGTAGTAGGTTACAGCATGAAAGAAGTGAGGGGTTCATTCTGCTGTGCTTAGGCTTGGATGCCAAAACCGCCTCTTTCCCGCAGACATGGGTTAAGTGAGACATTTTGCTCGTCGGCATTTTCTTTATGCAGCTGCTCATGTGAATTTTGCTCTGTTAAAAAGTTTCAAATTTAGATACAAGTATTTTTTTCATTTGTTTTCTTGTTTAACAACAAATCATTTTGCAGTCAGTACTCAAGCATCTGTAATGGAATTTGAGATGGAGGAGAGGTTGGCATCGATCGCTCTTTGAACTAGCACAGTCCCCATAAAAGCTCCTTTTTACAACTGCCACGCGCTCTGGATTTCCTGTTTTACCAGCCAGCGAGCCAGGCTAATGTGCTCGCCAATTGCAGAAGGCAACAACTGTCAAAGTGTTTATTTCCTAGAAACAATTTGAATCCGTTTCTTTAGATGGCCATCAGAGTACGTGACATTTCTGCCGTTACACTGCCAGGGTCTGACCAGGAGCACGACAGACAGAGGCAGTGCTAGGAAAAAAGAGGGGAAAAAAAAATAAAAATGAACAGTCAAGCAAATCTGTGGGTGATTTGCTGCCGCGTATCGTTTGCAGCTGGTGACTGGCGTGTCATTCCGCAGTGCGTAACACTTAGAGAATTGCATTCATCTTGGGCGACACTGACACAGTCGTTTTGCTGGAGGTTATTCCTCACAGGGCAGGCAAATGTGCGGTTTGACTTCATTCAGTGCCCTTACATCTGAAGGTGCTGCTTGCTACAACCAGAACTTTCTAACTCAGATAAGAAACGTGGGGCTTCTGGGCGTACGTTCGTTCCTGTTAGGAAAGCTCTGCATGTTGTTCTATGAGTCGAGTGAGGAGAATGTCAGGGGGCCAGTTCATCAGTGGGTGAGCTGGTACAGATTCAGGGAAACAGGGCAGTATTGGCTGTTCTTGTGGAGTGAAATGATGCCTTGATGTTTTTAACAAACGTGTCTAATAAAGACATACCAAAGTATGGAGCAGAAGGAAACATATCTGGGAGAAAGGACCTGAAATACCTACTTTTATTTTATTTTTACTTTGTGCCTCAGGTTGCCACTTGGGAAGGTCATATTGGGCATTAGGAGAAACCTCTTTGCAAGTCAGATGGTGCAGCACTGCAACAGGACATGAGAGCGGCAGGGGATCTCCATCCTTAGGGCGTTCAGCGCAGAGCTGGACAAAGCGATGGCTGAACTTATCCTTCTGGTTGGAAAAGCCCTCTCAGCCCCTCAAGTCCCCCTGTTCCCCCAGCACTGCCAGGTCCCCACTGACCCCTGTCCCTCAGTACCACCTCCACACGGCTGGGAAACCCCTCCAGGGATGGGCGCTCCACCATTGCCCTGGGCAGCCTGGGCCAGCCCTGGACAACCCCAATGGGACAGAAATGGGTCCTCAAGGACAACCTCAACCTCCCCTGTTCCTCCTGGAACAACTGGAGGCTGTTTCCTCTTGTCCTGTCATTTGATACTTGGGAGAACACTACGCTACACTGCTACAGTCCCACTTAAAGAGGGAGGCTGGATTCAATGGTGTGCAGAGGTCCCTTTCAACCACCCTTTCATCTACTAAAAGCATTGTTTAGCAGAGTGACACACCAACGCTTTGAGCTAGTAGAACCTCGACCAGAGGAGAGCGTTGCGTCCCTGCGTCCCGCAGCCCCATCACCGGTGTGACAGCACTGTCAGTATATCATTTTGTCATATTTGCTGATGTTGGTTATATTTCTAGGAAGAGAAGGGACTGACTCATTGGCATAGCAGACAGGTCATGGCTTTCCCTTGAATCATTTGGTCTTGCTGAGGAATATCTTATTGATTAGAAATTGTTTCCCTGGCTGTTGAGGGGGGAGATAGAAAAATAGGTCCTGGTGGCCAGAGTGAACAGATGGGAAGCAAGGTCTTGCACGTGGTAGGCTGCTGCAGGCTTCCTCGGTGCTTTTTTTGCATCAGCAATAGCAGCATGATATAATAATTCTAATGACTTCTTGCTTCTAGGTAGAGACTACGTTTATCTTGAGTTTCCAGGTACTAGTAAACTCAGTTTGTAGTCAAAAGTTGTTGCCTATGTTAGGAAGAGCTGTTTAAGAAAGCTCAGGCATCTCTGCATACTCAGTCCATGCTTCTGATGTGACCGTCCTAAAGTCACCAGTATGTGGGCAAATGCTTTACAATTAAAAATTAGAAAACACATTGAAAATTGCTGTTTCTCTTGAGTGCCTGCCTGTTGGAACCTGAAGTTAGTTCTTTGCTTGCCCTGGAAGAAATGATACCACAATCGCAGCAAGTCGTGCAGCTCCCCGCTGGGCTTTTAGGTAAAATCTTTCACAGGGAAAATATGAAATTGTTAGTCTGAGCAAGTTGAAAGAGGGAGAAATCTTTTGTTTGACATCTAAGAGATTTATTAAGAGGCTTGTGCATGTTCTCTTTGGTTGGTTTTGTTTGTTTTACTTTTGAGCTAAGTGATTAGGAACGCACCGTGTCAGCCTATGAAATCTTTAGCATTAAATATTAGGATGGGCAAAGGTTTGAGCCAAAGCATCGTACATTTCTCCTCTGGTTTTCTGTGCAGTAGACCCCGGGAAGAACAAAGCAGGCACCATGAAACCCAGTTACCTTTTTCTTCCTTTTCTTTTTAGAACAGAAACCAGCTGCTTCTGACGGTTTCTTTTTTTAATTTGCTTGCCTGTAGAAACACATCTTATATACGGGGCAGGGAGAGATGCCGAGGAGCTGGCAGGTCCCCCAAAGCCCTCTTCTAGTTTTCCATGATATTGATTTTTATTTTCTGGAACACAAGGGATGCACACGCTGTACTCTGCAGTCCATCAGAAGTTTTTCCAGTTTAGCTGGAGGGCTTTGTTCAAGCAGAGCTCACGCTTGCTCACACCGTCTTTCTTATTCCCCAAAATAACCCAGGTTTTGCCACGGAGCTGGGCAAGCTCCCTGAGGGCCACTCTCCATTTTCAGAGTAGAGGAGACAAAGTTATGCTAAAGGACTTGGCTCGCGTGGGCCCCTTCAGGGCTTTAAATGTCTAGGGATATGGTTAATAGTCAAGGTTAATAAAATATTTGACACAACCGTGCCAGTCTTGCTTAGAAGCTGTTCATTGTAGTGGATGTAGGGGGCTCAGAACAATGAACTCCAGTGGGAATGTGAGGGAAGAGATTTAAATTTCTTTTCCCCGGTGGGAACGGTTCAAAAGACGCGGTGGTTGAAGTCTGCCTTGAAGTCTTCTCTTATACAAGTGCGGCAGCTTTAACCCAGCCTCTCTGCACCACGTGCTGTGTGCGTTCTCTAGGAGAACTGCCCAAAAGGAGACGTTGGCTGCATCCTCCATCTCATGTGCCAGGGCAGGGGGGAGGAAAGTCCCAAAAATTCACCTTCTCCCTGTCTACCTTCCAGCCCTTTTGCTCCGTTTCTACCACTGCTGCCTCAGCTGCTGGAATATTCCTGTTTTCTGAGGAGGTCTGAAAGTTGCTGCCTTCTTTCCTCCATCATCCCTGAAGGTTTCTTCCTTCTTCTCTGAAACCTGTAAAAATTTTGTTGGGAGAATTACTAGCCTGAGTTATTAAAACTTGGTTTTAATTAAACAACAGCCTTCTGCACTGTCTGGTCTTTTTACAGACGCTCAGCACCTATTTGCAGGTGAATTCACCTATTTGGTGAATTTGGGAAAAATTCCTCTTTTAAGATTGGTATCCTAAAATGGATCCCTGAGCTTTGCTTTTTTTTTAATAACTTTAATCATTATCCTCAGCCTAAAAAAATATTGTGGCTACAGTAGCTAAAAACTGCCGCTTTTTAAACAAAATGAACAGTTAGGTGCAGGGTGTTGGAGTTATGGGGGTTTTATGCGCAGAAATTGGGCACCAAATGGAGTGTCTGATTGCTATCGTGCTTATTGTCCTACTGTTTGAATAAACGCTATGTCGTTACTTTAAAATGCGTATTTTAGAAGTATTTTTAGCATGGGAGAAGGTTGTTATTTATGGTGGTTTTTAATCTCATAGCACTTCCATCAATTTGCACGTAAGGTGATAAAATATCGAGTTTATGGAAGATGCAGTTCTCCAGTGGACTGCGTGCGTGCGGCCCTGCGTAAGAATATATTCTTAATCTGTCCCGGGGTCTGTTAGGAGCTTCCTCTCCGGAGAGTAGAAGGAGCACCCCATGCCATGGGATTTGTCTTACAGATTCCCGGCGTAACCAAGAGATGGAGGGAAGGGGAGATGCACAGCGGAACCCGCTTCCTGCAGTCAGCAAATACCAACGAAGTTTAAATAATAACTTTTCTAATTTTTAGCAGCTGACGTTGGCATCAGTTGCTCAAAACTACTCTTCAAGCTGCCGAATGGCTCTCTCTGATGTCGTATGGTTTCTTCGATTTCTCCGTAACAATAAACACTTCATAGCCACCTATTCTCCATCACCTCTCACAGCTTTTGCAGTGGGTTAAAAGCAAACCACAACCGAACGCCAACAGAAAAGAGCAGAAGAATGAGCTTGCTTTTGCCAGAGCTGGTTTCTGCGAGGAACGCAATTTTGCAAACATCAAAACAGTGTTTTCCTTGAATATTTTGCATTTCAATGCATTTAATTTCTGCTCTTTACATTTGTCTTTAAGTAGTTCAGCAGCGATTTAGCAACTGTTTTCCCTCGTCTTTAACATCCCCTTGTCTTTACTGTTAGGCACTGCTCAAATGAGAGGAGCTGCTGTTGGGAGTGTTTATTAGGCGACATCATTTGCATACCAGCCTGGAAGATGTTTAAGTGCGTGTTCAGTGGAATGTGCAGCGTTGCTGAGGAACCTTTCGCATTTTGCTACTTGGCTTCATCTAATGATCTGGTTCTACAGTGATGAGTTTGTTTACTTACTTTTGGAGGTGACGCTGAAATCTGTGAGAGCTGACCCTTGAGATGAGGCTTCACATTACTTATAGAGAATACTGGTTTAATCTCCTCGTAGACATCCACAAACGTACTGAGGGGTGCAGGACGCACAGAAAGTATGTTTTTTCTTCGTGCTGTGTGCATTATTCTGTTGGATTTTTGAGTTTTTCTAGTGGTTCCTTCTGAAGCTACATAAAGGAGCTAAATCTTCAGGCTTCAGCTGTGCTGACAGTAACCAAAATGATCAATTCCAACTTAGAGTTCTATCTAATAATATCTAACAAAAACGTTCTCCCTACACACTCATTGGAACGGGTAATTACTGTAGCAACTACAGACTAATTTGAAGTGTTAGCTGTTAATTAAAGCACTACAGAGGTGTACGGTTGTCTTTTGGTGTAACCAAAGCTCCCATTCAAACTTCATTAATCACTTTACAGTTATTGTGTTGAGGAAGGTCAGGACAATCGAGATGCCGGATCAGCCCGGAGTAAACAAATTCCGGTCCTCCCAGGTAGCATCCCATTTGCAAAGCCACTGGACCCGCCGTCCCCATGGGCATGGTATCTCCTTTGTGATCCAACTCGCAGCGATAATTAAATGTTAAATTGGTCCTGTCAGTGCTCTGTAAACCAAACCAGGTATCTGCCCTCTGCTGGAAATTTAACCCAAACTTCCACGGATGAATTAGCGTGCATCATAATTAAATAATCAAGTCTTCCCTTTTAATTCACTTGGAAACAGGAGATCTCTCTTATGGAAAAAAGATCAGCTTTCTTGACAAGCTAATTAAGTTGCCAAACTGCCCGCGCGGTCCGCATTAAGCCAACAGACGCTAAGCCTGCGACCTCAACCTGTTCATTTTCTTCTCCTTTCTGCTCATCTGAAGGCCATCGCGTTTTGCCACTGTTGATTCTTCCATAGTTACAGCAGAGTTTGTTTCCTCCATGGGAGTCACAGCTTCAGCCCGGGCTTCTCCGCGTGTTGTGCTGGTGTTAAACACCACTGATTTTTCACGTGCCTTTTTAAACGGCGTTCCACAATGCCAATGCCGCTTGGTCATGTTGATGTTTTTCCATGAGTTATTAAATTAAGGTGATATTTGAGAAACTTCCGAGCTATTAACAGAAATTATGTAAGTGCTCAGGGTTATAAATAAGATTAAACAACAATCTCGCCCTGTATTATGTGTGATTTTGCATGAAAAAAACTATTGAAGCTTTTCTTCTTCGCTTAATAATTGCTAGAGGTATATAGTGGTGAAGTATCACAATTCTTTAAAGTTAGTGCCACGTATGTGACATTACTGTGCATAGTGTCATAAATCAGTATGAGACAATAAAACCAGTGAAGAGGAAAAGCTTTAATGGTTTTGTTTTTATGCAAAATTACATTGGATTTTTAGTAGACATTTTTTTTGTCTACCTTTTTATTTTCTTACGAGTTTGTGTTTAGGAAAAGCATGTTTAGGAAAACACGAGTTAAAGAGCTAATTAGAAATGCCTGTGTTCAGAAGTGAAGGTTGTGGTAAAGAGTCGGTCGTTCCCTGTTTCACTTCCATTGATACCACTGCGGTTCTCACGGTCTAGCCACCGCAGATACCCGCAGGACTGGCAGACCTATGTGATAAACCTTGTTTTATGCACAGATTCTGCATAATGGGTATATCGTACTTTTATTTCATGTGACAGTGAATAAACTTAGATGTAGAAGTTTGCTGTTTCGCTGTCTGCGAGTCTTCAGTGTGTACCTACGTTAAACATGCAGATAGAGAAACCTGCTACATGGTTTTGTTGTAAGTATATTCTTTTGATCAATGGTTTTTCATCAGCCTTTCTTTAGAAATGCTATATAAAATCAGTTCAACGTAAAACATTATTAGCTCCAAGTCATTTTTCTGTGAAATTAGCGCATACATGTTGCACTTAATGTATAGATGTAGTTTTATGTGATCTTAAGTTATTTAATTTTTTCCCTCACACAGGGCATATCATGTCCCCAGTGGAAAAATACTAGCAGTAAAGGTAAGATATTACAGTAATTTTCTTTCTCTCCATTCTTTCTTGACCTTGGTTTTCTTCCCCTCCCTCTGATTGTTAGGTCTCAATTTGGGTTATTGCATTAAAGTCCACATTGTTTAGGCAGGAAAACTCCAGCCCATAAATTCAGCAGTTCCAAATGAGCCCAGAGTTCCCCAAATTGGGGTTTTGCCACCGGGAATTGCTTGGCACTGCCTGTAGGTACCACCACGTCTTCCTGTGGATGGGTCCAGGGACGGAAAGGTTGCGGGCTGTCAGCCTGTACCATCCGCTGCCGATGCCAAAGCGGCCCCAAGAGCAGATTCCTCAGTGGTCTCTGCAACCTCATTTTTAAATAAAGAGTGTTTCCCTGTTTTCTTTGGGATAAGATTCTGTTTTCCCAGGAGATTTTGTGGCTTTAACAGGTTTATTTATTTTAATATCCCCTTCTCCAATTTCTTTTTTTCTATCCAGCTGATTTGCTGGTTTTTTTCTTGTCAGCATTCTTTGCGGTGAAGCTGTGCACTAGTGTGATGTGGTCAGATAAATATCAGTCTTGTCTGAAGGTCAGCTAAAACTGTGGTAAACAGTGTGCCAACTCTTATACCCGATTTATTACATTAAATTTGTAAATCACATTATTAATACAGTTAATCTATACAAATAATGTTGAAATATTATTTTTAATATACCAAACATTTTTATTTAATTTGGCAATTCTCTTAAAAACTCAAAACTCAGTAGAGACTTTTCTAATGATTGCATTCGTCAGTTCTAATTAATGGTTTGGGATCTAAAAAAAAGGTGTATTTGAAAGATACTTATGGAATAATTACTTAGAAAATGGTAAAATGGCCTTTTTGTCTCTTTTTATTCTTTTTTTGCTGTCTTTAATCATTAAATACTGGTGTAACTGAGTTAATGTGGGGGTGGGAGAAGAGGGCAAGAAAAGTAGTGATGGGAGCGGGTTGCTGCAGGCAGAACTGGTGTTAAATGGAATTTAAAGATGTAAACGTATATTAAGACTTCAAGGGAAGCATTTGTATTTTGGGGGCAATATTTACCTATATGGGTAACTTTCAGATCTGGGCTCAGGTTGTTTTGTGGTTCCAGTCAGATCTAATTTGCTAGAAGGAGATTCTACCTGTTCTGGCTATCCTGAGGATCACGTAAATAAATCCCTTCACCCCACCAGGAGAAAATGAAATGCTTACTCCTGGAAATGATTCTCTGCAGGTGTGAAATATGGAAATTGAAATAACACCTAAATAACTTCTAATTATATGGACTACAAATACCACGTGAAAAAGTCACTTTGAAAAAGTCCTTTCATGTGGTGTCCACCATTCCCAACACTGCCATGAGCGGTTAGAGTAGGGCGGGAATTCTCTGAGTCAAACAAACAGGCACAAAAGTATGGAAAATTAAATGTTCAAAAATATTTTTTATTACATCTTTCAATGCGGAACAAAAGAAGATCTTCCCCTAAACACTGGGGTTGCGTGAGGATGCTGCTTTTCCCTGGTACCTCCTACACTGCTTCCTCAAGCACCCTTTTTCAAACTCTACATAGAGCACCTTCGGTGCCAGCCCTGCCCCGTGCTGCTGCGAGGCCGCGGGTGCCCTCGGAAGCTGCCTGGAGAGGAGGTGGAGCACGAGGGAAACCCCCCAGGCAGGAGGGGAAATGAGTTCACCCCTTGCAAGGTTAATTGAAATCACCTCCCTGTGGCAAAAAGCCTTTTTCCCCCCAGCAGTTTCACCTCCTTGTTGCCCTCCAAGTCCAAGGGCTTGGGTAGTCCTTGTGCGTAATTAGCGTTGCAAGATTCGGGAAGCTGGGTTCTCCTGTAGAGAGACTCACGGTGGTCCCGTCACTCCCAATTGTATTTTCTTAGTGTGATTTCAGAAGAGCTATTACATCAACATGTGTGTTACCATAGTTTAAAATTACACGCTTGCAAGCTGGAGGTCAGGAAACCCGCTTGGATAGCGATCACGCCGGCTTGCTCGGTTAAGAGAACAATTTAACCCACCGTGGCTCAGCAAACCCGGCATGCAAAGGGGGCGGTAACGCCAACGGCTTGACGTGATCATCACACAGATCGGGTGTTTTGCCACGCTGGTAGGAACATGAGGGGATGCATCTGTGAAAGCAGAGTTCCGCATTTTGGGGGCTTTTTTTTGATGATGAGATATGGATTTGATAGCCAAGAGAACATTCTGAAAACCTGTTGATGAAAATGCTTTCAACCGGTAGATAATCCTGCAAATACAGGAAAACAAACCCATGCTCACACCTACGTTAGACCAATGCTGAGTCATTACATGGTTTATGGAAACTTTACAGCTAGAAAACATGCAGAGGATTTAAGAGCTTCCTTCCGAAGGTAACTTTTTTCTAATTAGAGGGAAAAATCCAAGTGAAAAATTTGAGCGCCCGCTGGCTGATTGCCATTCTTCAACTGCTTTTAGTTTCTCCTGCTCTTGAGCTGGCATTTAAATGGACCATTTGATTAATCATTTGTATACTGACTATAACACTCCCAAATTTCCTTTGAGTTGTACATACTGTAAAAGACAATTATGTCGCCACAGATTAAATAAGTGAATTAAAACAGAATAGCAGCTTAATTTGACCTGTGATTTTGCTCTCGTTCCCTTTAGTGGAACGTATGCCACTCCAGCAAATAGATGAAGTCATCCATGACAGCTTGTGATGAATTGCCGTATTTATACTGTATATTTTAATAGCCTCACACTAATTTAAATTGAGCACAGAGTAAATTATAATTCAGTCACTTGACTGCTTGTATTTAACTTGACAACTCATCCTTATTTGTCCTGGAGGTGTAGTGGGGAGCAGAGGAAATATGCTCAGGTATTCCGCTTTTAAAAATTAGCCCTTTTCGCTTGGAACGTTGGGTCTGGGGAGTTCACGTACGTTATAAGCGTGCTGAGCAATTTCAAGATTGCTGTATTTGAGGCAGGAACTCAATGAGGAAGATGTGCAGGAGTGCTTGGAGCCCATGCTGAATCCCAGAGGACATCCATGTCACTTAAATTTAAAAAAAACATGTCCCCTTTGTCTGGTATCCTTCTCCAGCTCTACCCGTGAGGCACCAGTTTTGAAATCGGGGCAGGCTCCGGAACTTGGAGCTCCACTGTGTTACAGTTGTAGAAGCTGCAGCCAAATCCATACTCACAGCTTTTTCCTTGGTAGCGATGGGTTTGAGGAAGTCTTTTGGGTTTGTTTTTTTTTTTCCCACCTGTAACACTGTTCCAGCCCACGCTGATCACGGTCCACTCACATTTTCTTAAATGTTGTTTCACCCACGCAAATTTCATTCTCTAAATAAGCTTGGAAATTTGATACAACAGGAGTATCACCATGGAGGTTACAAATGCAGATTAAGGCAGTGCTATGGAGATATTTTTTCCTCTTGCTGCTCTATATTTTAGTCCTGTAAAATAACGTAAGATTCCTCCATCCTTGACGTCAGACCAGTGTCTCTCCTGTGTTGTAAGTCATGCAAGTCACGCGTGGTGGATGAATGGCTGGATGTGAGCTGGCACCAGGCACTCGCAGCCCAGCAGCCCCCCGTGTGCTGGGCTCATCCCCAGCAGCGTGGGCAGCAGGTGGAGGGAGGGGATCCTGTCCCCCTGCCCCGCTCTGGGGAGACCCCCCTGCAGGGCTGGGTCCAGCCCTGGGCTCCTCAGCCCAGCAGAGACCTGGAGCTGCTGGAGCGGGGCCCGAGGAGCCCCAGGAGTGACCTGAGGGTGGAACCCCTCTGCTGGGGGCACAGGGGAGAGAGTTGGGGGTGTTCAGCCGGGAGCAGAGAAGGCTCCAGGAGACCTTAGTGCAGCCTTTGAGTGCTTCAAGGGGGCTGTCCGACAGCTGGGGAGGGGCTGTTCAGCAGGGGCTGTTGGGGCAGGACAAGGGCTGATGGGTTCAACTGGGAGAGGGAAACTGAGAGCAGAGAGAAGGCAGAGATTGTTGCTGCTGAGGGTGCTGAGACCCTGGCCCAGGTTGCCCCGAGAGGTGGGAGAAGCCCCATGGCTGGCACCATGGCAGGTCAGGTTGGCCCTTGGGGCTCTGAGCGCCCTGCTCTGGGTGCAGATGTCCCTGCTCCCTGCAGGGGGGTGGGCTGGGGGAGCTCGGAAGGTCCCTTCCCACCCAAACCAGTCCATGATTCTGTTCTACAATTCTATGTTTAGGCAAAAGAAGACGCTGCAGAGCAATAGTTATGCAAAGAAATTGAGGCAGTGGTCTCTCCTCATTTATTTTGTGGTGGTACTTGCTTGCCGTACCGCTGCAGAAGTTTCTGTATGTGCCCTACCCTCTAGTAACCACTTGTAAATAGGGTGGCTCTGCTTTCCCAGCTTATCCTCACTGTTAGAATGCGGAATCTGTATGTAATTAGAGTTAATGCAAATCAGCCAGAGACCTTGCTTCACGCCGGGTCCTGCTTGATTGGGTGTCGGTGATGTATTTGACGCTGATCATGCTAACTAGTCATTGTTCAGGTCGCTGAAGCCTTCACCGAGAACACGGCAGGGAAATTTCTCACTGTGAGCAGAATTTAGCAAGATAAAATTTTAATTTTATACTGTTGACAAGATTAAATTCAGTTAATATTCAGTGGGTAAAATTGACGGTATTCCAGCAAATTAGTTTAAGTTTTTCACGCTGGAAAAATGTAAGTGAATATTGTTGGCAAATGATTATTGATCTAGACAAGTGTGTTAAACATTTCTTGGCAGCCCTGTATTACACTTACCATTTAGTTTAGCGACAGCTTTTATAAATAACCCTAAAGCAAACTCTCAATAGAAGCAGGTTATCGTTTTTTCTTTCAGAGAGAGTTGGATACTGTAAAATGTGTGTGTTTGGAAACAGTCTCTTGGTGTTTTGTTTTGTTTTGTCAGCAGTATATGCAGCCTAGAATATCTATTCTGTTAATTCTGCATATTGACTACATTTTGTTCCCCTTTAGCTTGGAGTATTAAACTGTGAGGTGCAGCGTGGAGCAGCCTGAGCCTGCCTAAGTGCATCGGGAGCCCGTTTTGGTTTATGTAGTAGTCCTTAATCATTGAGCGTGCAAGTCTTCAAATAATCACGGCAAAGCATTGTTCATAAAGTCAACTTTCAACGCTGTTTCTGTCAGAACCAGCGTCCTTATTAAGAGGGTCTGTCTTGGAAACCCTGAGAACTCCAGAAAGGACAGCTCCCTGCAGCACTTGGTGCTTTGGGTTTTGGACCTGCAGCGCTTGGTGCTTTGGTCCTGGTTAGGAACCTGGCTCAAAATGGTGAAAAATTAGAGCAGCGAGAAAAATCAGTGCTGGGCAGATGAGGAGGAGCTGGGAGGGGATTGTGCTTGGGGTGAACCAGCAGCAAGTTGGAGTTTACCGGCCTGCAGATCTACCACGCTGGCTCTTTACATCACGTGGGGCTCGTGCTCAAGCTCTAACTAGTCTCTTGGTCCAGTGGTTAAACCACAGATGTTAGGACATTTCGTGGGTAGAACTGGCTGTGTAACTTTGTTTGTTTGTAACTGACTTCTAGAAGTAACCAAGTCTGGCCTCTCGTCTCCCTTTCCTTCCATTCCTTTGCTCATCACTCTGTTACAATATTTTTTTCTACCTCTTCCTCTCTCTCTCTTTTTTCTCACATAATTAACACATGGATCTTCAGGGGTTTTATTTTGAATCGTTCACTTTTTATGTTGACTCTGACCATATGTCTTTTTTTTTTTTGTATTTTAGGTCATACCCTTAGATATAACACTGGAACTCCAGAAGCAGATAATGTCAGAATTAGAAATTCTTTATAAGGTACTTAGATCTTTTTTCATTTTAATTATTCTCACTTACAATCTTCTGACAGCAAATGTTACAACAGGCTCCTCTGTTTCCTTTCTTTTCCAGTGCGACTCATCGTATATCATAGGATTTTACGGTGCTTTTTTTGTAGAAAACAGAATTTCGTTGTGTACAGAGTTCATGGATGGTGAGTTTTGCATCTAGTGTGGTATTGATTGCCGAGTACGTAAATAGGCCAATCCTATAAAGATGTGCTTCTCCAGGATGGAGCAAAATGCAGTAGGATGACTTGAAAAAGTAAAGTATTAATAACTTTGCAGGTAGTTTTTAAAAAACCAGCTTAGTATGGGGATCATGTTGTGTTCTCCGTGGTGTGCTGTATTTTCCCAAGTGTAACTTCGCTTACTTTTATTGAAAATGTAAATAGAACAGAAATAAATGCCGGCTTAATTTGTGGTTTGATATTTTGAGTCTTCCGTACAATCTGTCCTCGCTGACAAAACAGCTGTTCCTCACTTTTACTGTTTTGATAGCCAAAACAGATTTTCTTCTACAGAAATCTATTAACCCAACGTCCTGTGTGTTTGCAGTGGAAATAGTCTCTTAATTGCAAGACAAGGAATTATTTTCCAACGCAGCTGTTGAACAGTGCTGCGCCGAGTTGCTTTGTGAGCGCGCTCTTGTTTCTCCCAGTGCAAATCTTCAGGCCAATGGTGTCCCCTTCCCCACCCTGCGGTGATGGAGATGTACTTTGCTTTGAAATCTTGTGCTGCGTGGCATTCTTGGAGGAAAGGCAGGACAAATATCCTGATTACAGCGATTTCTAATCATTGCTGCCCTCCGCGTATCAGCTCCGAGAGCGTGTCTCGTGACAGATGCCGTCCCCTCATGTCTCGTGCACCAGACCCCTCTTCACAGCCTTCAGCTTTAAACATCACAGTGTTGTTAGAAGAGGTAGTCTGTTACTCTCTCCAGATTTTCTTACCAGCCAGCATGTTATGCCCTATCCGGGTTTTTCACAAAGGTTCGGTTAAGCTGGGTATAAAGAAACACGGATCTCACAGATCATTTGCTGTGGAGGGCAGGAAAAATTTCCAAAGGCAAATATGTACCATTAGGCATCATTGAGGAGCTTCTTTCTTTCTGATAGGGACCACAGATAAATCCCTTTGGGGTTTTATGGTGCATTTTGTTTTCTCCCTGTTAAAATGGTCTGTTATTGCTGTTATTTCTCTCTTTTTTTACACTTACTACCTCTATCCCAGAGATCACTGTGCCCCTTTCCAAGTATGAGTATTGTCTCAGATTTTCCCTGTTTAATGAAGAAGTGCTGCATTTATTAGCAAAGCCCACGAGTTAACCTTCTTTGCTGGGCTCCTGCTGTGTGACTATCAGCCCTTTCTCTGTCTGTCCTCGCAGTCGCACTCAGACTTGCCAGCCCCTGTTAAGCAGTAGTCACATGCAGGAAGGAAGCATCTGCTCATGCCAAAACCTGCATCTGCCTGGAGTATCTACGCTCCAACTGATGCCGAGGGTTTTAAAAGTGACGGGCAGAAATGCTTGCAGTTCTGAATTTGTGCTTGAAAATATTTAAGCCTTTAGGGTATGCATCCCTCATGATGTTGCACAACGCTGGTATTTACTGACCATGCACAAATTACTTGGAATTATGCTGGAGATGACCTCTGGTCCGCCTCATGTTGTGCTCTCCTTCTGGCAGAAAGCAACGGCAATCGGTTAAAGGAAGAACAAAATGCAAATAACGGGACCTCGCCTTCTTTTTTTTTTTCTTTGATTTTGATGCGTAAGGATGCAGGTGAAGATAAGAAAAAACACTTCCTCATTCTGCAGATGAACAGCTTTAACCTTGACAGTGCTTTAGCCCTTTTGACTGTCTTAGGCCAATTTATAATATTTCCTGAATCCATGTCCCATGACGCTGTTTGCCCAGTTGTGTCCTGTACCACATTACAAAAGATAGGTATTGCCCTTATGAACTACCTAGATACAGGTGGATCTGCATCTTCGGGGATACTCATGACTTTGGGGTACACATATAGTACCATTTTCAGACATCAGGGTGGACCCAAACTGCAACACTCAACCAAGCTTCCACTGGTTCAGTCATCAGGAGGAAACAGCTTTAAGCATCGTATCAGACACCACGTAGTGTTAGCACCAGGTGTTGGGGACAAGGGTTAGGAGACCCTGGATGTGGAAGTCCGCTGTTGCTTTTGGGGATGGCTTTGTTATTCCTGAGAAGTTACACCAAGCATAGTGGGTTTGAATTCTCCATTTTGAGTACTCCAACCTGTGGCTGAGAGGTTTTCTAACAGGAGTTTGAGTATTAATGCTGCAAGCAGAAATGAGTAGCGTGGGTGAAAAGAGACCTGAGCGCTGTTTCCTGTGTTTAGTCAGAGTTTGGTAGGCTTTTAAGGTCAGTTCTTTCGGACACAGTTATTGTTATATCATTGATGGTGTTTTTATTAATAACCAAGGCCTGGAAAACCCTTGTGACTTCAAATCTAGGGCAGTGTTTCATTTTGTGTTACCTGAGCACGTTTTGTTTGTCCCTGCAGGGGGATCTTTGGATGTTTATAGAAAAATTCCAGAACACGTACTCGGAAGAATAGCAGTCGCTGTAAGTACTTTTTTCTTATTGTCTTTCAGGTTTTGGTTGTGCATGTAACACATCTCTGATCTGAGCGTGCCTGTGGTCTCTTTGGGACACCGAGTCATCTCCAGGATCCGTGTCCTCATTGTGCCTCTGTGACAGGGAGGGTCAATCCTATCTCCTGCTCTTCCTAACCATCCTGTGTGCATGAGGACATGGGGTTAGGGGAGCCTTCCTTTTGAATGGCCAACACACGAGTTGCTGGAGGATCAAGAAATGTAAAAGGGTGTGATAGATTGAATGAGATAATTAAAAAAATGCTGGAGACCCGTGTGGTCATGTTTCTTCGTATTAGCCCTGGTAGGATGGAGCAATCCTCTTAATCGCCTTTATTTAGCCTATAAGACCTTCTGTGCTATATGAGTCCTTTAAAAAGTGATTCAGAAGCCCTGTCCTAGCCTTTATGGTGATCCCACATCTGCTGGTTCTCCTGAGTGATTTCCAGTCTAACTGTCCTCATTCAGTACAAAGTAACTCAATTAGATTTGCTTCCCAGGCTGAAGAATTAAGTCAGTTCCTGTTATCAAAAAGCAAAAAACACATTTTCCGTCTTCCCCTGTGCCTTAAGGCAAATTAGGAGGAAGCTGAAGTTTTTATTTGGCACAAGTCAGGCCTGACAAAGGCTGCCTGGGGACAGGCTGCTCTCTCACCCCTGTGCTGGGACTCGTCACACGTGCGTGGTCATGGCTGAAGAGCTAATAGTCATTTTAGAGGTGATGAGCAAGGAGCTGGAGATCGAGGATGACCTGTCAGTCCCCAATGTCTGCTCAGTGTGGTAGCAGGGTGTTGACAGGGGGATCCTTAGAGCACCTGGTAGCCCATCATTGTGTCTCAGCAGCGTTTGTTCAGTGGCCGCATTGCTAGAAATTCACTCGCCGTGACTGAAAACTCAAATTACAGAACAAAACAAAAAAAAAAAAACCAAAGAAAAATTCTGTATTTTGCCACAGCCCAATGTGGGGTAAATGACCAATTTCTTAGTGGATCTCACCAGGGAGAGAGATACTGCTAAACACTTGCTAAATATAAGGAATACTTTGATAACTTAAGCAGTTTAAAGCATAACAAAGTTATTCTATCATGTGCCATTTAATTAAGTGCTGGGTTTTCACATTCATTATACATCAAGCTGACAATTTAAATCCTTTAATCCAACACAGGCAGCTATTTAGTCTCTGTTCATTGTAATTCACAGCTCTACTTTCTCTTAATTTGTGTGGCCTGCCCAGGGTGATGAACATCTTTCTCTGATGCTATTTCCTCTAAGTAGCTTCAAATCTGCTCATTATATAGCCTGGCAGTTTCTTGTGGAGTTTGAGTGCTTTTCACCTTTAGTTCAGAGTGAAAACGTTTCATCTCTTCTTCCCTATGGAGCAATACGTGATAAGTTGCTCACGGTGTCCTCATATTCCTGACGCTAAGTAGCGTGTGTGTAGTGTAATAATACTGGGATGGGCCTTCAAGCATTTCTTCAGGTGCTTATTCCTTCTGCTTTGCCTTACCTCACTTCACGTTGTGTGCTTAATGCGTCCACACAAACTTAACTTACCGTTTCCTCACTTGCTTTTGCCTCTCCTCTCCCCCATCCTCCCCAGCCCAGCTGGCTTGGTGTTCTGCAGATGTTCACTTCCCATTTTTCACTTAGCCATTATGGTGGTGCTTCAGCCCCATCTTTTATGTCTTGATACATATTTTTCGTTGTTCCCCTGCAGGGTCATCTCTTTTCAAATCCATTAGTTAGTGAGCATGACTCCTTGACATGGACAGCGAGCTGATACTTAACTTTTTCTAGTTATTTTGTTTGCTGCTTTACCAACCTATCCTGTGCCCACTGCAGTGCAGGGGGTCAGTAAAGGGGTGAACAAAGGAGCAGAAGCCTTCAGAGAAGGAACTCACCCCTTTCTCCTGCTTCTCCGTAGCAGAAGGTGTGTGTTGAGGCTGAACCAGCACTGGCAGCTTCCTCTGCTCTGGTGCTGATGTTTTGCTCAGCTGGCGTAGTGGACTTGTTGGAAGGAGGCTGCGAAAGCCTTTGTTTTCTCTGGAGTTTATCAGCGGCAGCAAGAATGACTCCTTTGAGTCTTCACAAAGGGCTACCCTGCATCTTGGTGTCTGACATCTCAGTAGAGCCCAGCAGCCCGTTTTATGGGTTGGGGCACCTTTTTGCCAGGTACTGTACTCAGACACCATAATCAGCACCCCAAACAGCTTGGGAAGATCAGCCAAAGCCTGGAGGATTCCTATTTCTGCACTGATGAGCAGGAGAATGTCAAACAAAACCTGGGGCTCGCATGGATAGATTTTGTAGACAAAATCTGGAGCTGCCATAGTCTGTATGTTTTCTTTCTACCTTCCTTGCCCCATGTACACAGAGTCACCTGCAGGAAATTCCATCTGGTCTAGAGGGAAGATCTGCATCTGCTCAACACAACACGGCAAAGGGAGCGCGTTGTCCCTGCACTCCCCTTGCTCAATCAAAACACCAAGTTGTACTTAAGGTCATTTCCTTGCACTCTTGGATCTCCACAGGCTGAACTACCTGGGAGACATCCCTTTCTTGATAACCCTGACTTTCTGTAGCCAGAAGGATAGGGCGATGTTGCTACTCATTTCCTTGAAATACTGCTATAAATACCTGGCAGGTACCTCCACTGCTCTGCTTCATGGGCACGAATGGTACTTGCTTTGTCGTTCAGTCCCCTCCCAACCACGCTTTGTCAGGAACCGAAGAGAGTTTTCTCTGAGACATTCAAACGTTTTCTGATGACAGCAGCTGCCACTGCCATTTTTTTGCGTGTGAACCCTTACCTGCTGAGAGTTAAACTGGGTATCAGAGAGACACGTACAACAGGGGTAGTCTCTACCCCGTGGTGTTCTGCATTCTTGTGGTCCATTTCCCACTGAAGAAGTCATCTCCATTAATTGTGATGGACAGTCAGCTTTCAAGCTGAAATAGCAGGAATGTTTGGCCAAGTGTGATACTCTCCTCTTTCTGTTATTTTTTTGAGGAGTAAAGAGCAGGGAGGCAGGGGGGAGTTTGAGACTGAAAGAATGCTGGAAATAAGGTACAGCAGTGAAAAAAAATCCTTAAAGGAGGAAAGCATTTGCCAGGGCTTGGGGAGAAGCAGTTTTTTCAAGGGCAGGATAAGGTGGTAAGGGAGGGGTAGAGTCTGCTGAGACTTGGGTCCCCAAGAAGTTGGAGGGATTTCTGACTTCACCACAAAATTCGTCCTGGTTGCCTGTATGAGACAGCGTCAACAAGGGGAAATCTCTCTTCTTCCCTGTGTTCCGTATTTGTGTGAAGGGCTGGTGTGTTTTGCCGGAGGAAAAGTACGCCTTGGGAACCCCAAAGTGATGCTGCGGTCGCTCCTGTTTTCACACCAACGCGTACTTATTTGGGTCTGCCGATGTAAAATCCGTTCTGCCTTTGCTTGCCACTTCACACATTTGTTTTCACTTCCATCTCTGAAGCAGTGACATTGTGCACTGTATTTTGAGTGCTAATGTTGATTGAAGTTCTCCCTGAAAGGATGTGCACTTGAACTGTCAAGAGAGTGAGTGATTGACAGCGGGTGGAAGTACTTTTTGTGTCAAGGCTTTGTCAAGTCATTGTTGTAAAACCTACTTTACTGAATACCAATAATTCCTGCTAGATGTTCAGTCAAAAGATAACTCTCGTCCAGCACCATTTTAGAATAATACTTAATACTTAAGAGTCCTTCCCTAATAGGCAAGAGTAAGGTAAGAGAATAACAGTACTTTACACCGGGTTAGTCCATTTGGGGGGCTCCTGGGCACATATTTGCAGCCCAGGATAAAGGGAAGAACTCTTTTCATTCCTTTGTCCACTGCCGCTGGGAGAATCTGAATGTGAGAGTTTGTTTAATACCGTATCTTTTTTATCTGCTTATTCAGCACAATAAAAATGGTCAGTAAGTCACAGCTGTTGATGGTTTTTTCCATAGGAAATATTTCCTTTTTTACTGTGAATACATGCTTTAAAATAAATAATTTTATAATGGTTTTAAAGATTTTAAATGTACATTTAATAATCAAAGCAGCTTACTGCTCTCAAAATCACTTTCTCCATTGGAGGAGCCTGAAGCGTTGCACCCTCTTTTATTTATTTTTGCATCAATACTTTTTTGTCTGCTGCTTCTTATGTCAAAATGCTGCGTAAGTAGAATTCCCCGGTTTTGTTTTTTGAACACCACCGGGCATGTGGAATTTGAATAAGGCCTTTTATTACAGTCGGGCCATGAGATAGCTGGGTGTGGACTGTGAGTCTCTGTGGAATTGCCACCAAGAGCAGGTTACTGAGAACCTGGAATCATCATTTGCTTTACAAAAGAGATTCAGATTCTGCTGACGCTGGTTTTGGTTACAGAATAAATTTTAAAGAGAGTTTCTAATCCAATAGGAAGGCTGAAAATTACTCTGCCTTCACCCTGTATAATATTTTTAGTGCTTCTGCTTGGTCACTCTGAGAAGTAATTTCATTTCAGTCTACTCAGACAATGAAAAGAATGTAGTTGTTTTGTCTGAAAAACCCGTGCAACTTCACAGATGTCAGAAATGCACCAAGAGGATGTCTCAGGAAAATGAATGAAATGTCGTCTCGTAGATGGAAACTTTATAAAATCTTGTTAGTTCTCTGGGCTTGTAAAAGTAGTAAATCTAAGGGGGAAATGACAGTGTTAAAAAGCAATAAGTATTGGGGTTTAATTAGTTCACAGAAACCAAACCTGCAAAGGGAATAACTTGTATCACCCAACAGCTCTCTTAGGGCGTTGACTGAAGGGCTCATTTAATTTGGGGCAATTATATTGTATGTAATTGTGGCAGTTGGAGCCAGTGATGGTCTTGTTGGCTCTGAACGAGCCGTATGTGCGTGTTCTGTGTAAGGAAGTGTCACGGGTGGCTGTTTTGGGGAATACACCTGCATTCGTACTGCACATCCTGCCAATTTTCACCCCAGTGTAGTACTGGAGTAACAGAGGTTTGAGTTTGGTTTTAACAGTTTAGGTAGTGGTAGGAGCAAATTCTGGAAGAGCAGACCAAAGTCTGCCCCAGTTCTTACCTCTTGGGGGTCCCAAGGGTATTTTCTGGGGCTGGGGCGTACAGTAAGGTTTGTGTTTGGTCCAGCATGAAGACTGAGACAATTTACACAGTTCAAGAAGAAATGTCCAGCGTTTGCACTAAGTAAAAGCTTGGGAAGTGAAGGAGGAGAAAGCACAGATGCACCACATGGCAAGAGAGGCAAAGGGAGGCTGAAGTGGAAGAGGCTATCGGAGATTTGGTTCTTCTGGCTCTTCAGTTCTCTGGGTTGCTTTTGTTGCAAGAGGACAAATCATTCTGCGCTTTATCTTCCATGATTTTTAACACCCAGCAAAGTCAGATGAATTGAAAGTACCTTGACATGCTTCAAGAGGTTCGATATAAGCTCAACTAACTTCAGCTTACAGATTGTGGGAAGAAGCTTATTCACGTGCTCTTAAAGAACCCATTGCTGTGTAGTTTGGTTGCAGGAGGGGTTCAGCGGGTCCTGCCATCCTTTGGAGGCAGTGCTTTGCCTCCCCTTTTTGTGGTCTTGGCTCTGTTCTTCACTGGAACTTGTGACTTTAACTGCTGACACATGTCGTGTTTCTTACCAGGAATCTTGTTGCTTTTTCTTTTAAACTCAGGTTGTGAAAGGCCTTACCTATTTATGGAGTCTAAAGATTTTACACAGAGGTGAGTAACAGATGTTTTCTGTTTTCCAGTGAAATACCGTATCATTTTATTTTAACACCACTTTCTACAGAGACAGTAGACCACGCTAACATCTGGTTTGACTCCAGTGGAGTAATGCAGAATGAATCTTACTCATTACCCTAGCAGATTTTCTATTAAAATATTTTTACTGCCATTCTCTTTTATTGCTCTCCCTCCTCCCCTACAAAGAAAAAGACTAAAGAGAGAAATTAATTTTATGGGGGCTTAGATGCTTAGGGTTACAAACAGGTGCCCAGTGGAAAAAATCAGCAAGGAAAATCAGATGTTGGACTAGTACTAAAAGTAGAAGCTAGATAATGAATTCTCTTCTGTACTTCAGAAATCTCATGTCAGCCACAAGCGTTGCTAGAATCTCACATCTCTAGAATTGTGGCCCAATGTCGTCTAACATGGTCATGAGTAGTTAAAGGAACTTGGACATAAGCCATATTTGGGTTTTGCTGTTTGTTCTCCTTCCTGAAGCTAATCTGTATTTTTTTAAAAACTTCTCATTTATTTCTGGCTTTTTAATGTTGTTACGTATTGCGAAAAAATTTATCTATTGTCGTAAGTTAATACCAGAATTTTCAAAAACAATGTTGATTCTAGAAATGGTGGAAAATGCTGTTTGAAGAACAAAGAAGCCCTTCCCCCTACACCACCACCACCCCCCCCCAAAAAAAAAAGGAAAGGAAAAAAAAGCAAAAGAAACTCATTACATTTATAATGTTTCTAAAGTGTCTGAAAGTAAGTGCTCTGGTTCCTAATGTTGCTAACAATACTGTTTAATTTAACCCATCTGCTCACTCAGCCCGCGTGCACAGTTGGAGCGTGCAGTAACCGACATCATTTGTGATTGAAAGAGAAGGGTGAAGTAGGGAGACACGTAGGAAATGTTAAGTTGCAAACCAAATAGGTAAGACCGTTTCTTCTGGAGCGTGCCTAGTTTTGGAGTGGCCGAGGAGTAGGAGCGAGGCTCTGACGGGGTGATGAGTGATGCCTGGATGAGGTGCCCAGTGGCCTGGTGGCAGTCACCCAGAAATCTGCGCTGAGGGGGGAGAACATGCTAATTACCAGTCTGGATTGAGGTCCTGCCCCTCCTCAGAGTTCAGGCTCACGCTGTCCTCAGGCTTTTGTGGAGTTTGTTTGTTGTGGAGGAGGGGATTGGTCCTGCCTTTGTGCATTGGCCCAGCGAGCAGCTGCGCAACAAGACAGCGGCTTCAATTCCTCCTCGTCTCACAGCATCTCCTTGCTGGAAGGTCGTGCTGACCTGAGAGCACAGGCTCTCTCCTGGGTGGGAGAAAGAGGGCTGTGGCCAGAAGAGTGAGTAGAGATCAAGTAAGGACCTGGCTTTGTTCCCCCCGATTAGAGGATGTGTGAAAGGCTAAAGCTGCTGGTGTATTTGAACCTTGGCTGTCTCTGGATTAAAAGGACAGAAATAACCCAGAGTCCACGACCAACCCGGTGCAAACACAGGTTACCAAGGAGGCTCCATTTCTGGTGGTGGTTTGAACATGTCACCTACTAGCCTGAATGTTGCCAGATGCGGAGATTCAGCAGCTCCATCCACTCGCAGCAAGATGAACAGCCTGGATGCCAGAGCTGCCACAGCAATCATCAGAATAAAGATGAAAGAAAAAGCAGCCGGCGGATCCGTGGCTGGGTATCGCTCCGTATAGGTGACGCAGTCTTTGCCGTGCCTTTGTTACGCCTGAAAAAAAGCAGTTCTGAAATTATTTTCATTTTTAGTTTTTTCATTAAAGAGTCTGGCCACCTACTGAATGTGATTTGGCAAGAGCATTGTGGTCAGGCATAACTAACATTTTATTCTGCTGCTGCTGTAAATGTAGAACCGGGGTCTGAGTTTTGCTTTGCCAGTAAAACAGCCTCCCCTTTTGCATGGGTTTCATTGCCTTGATGGAAGGCAGCTCTGAGCTTTCGATAAATTATGTCTGGTCCTTGCTATGGTCTAAAGAAAAGCGCAGAAACTGATTTTTCATCACACTCCAGATTTTTATGGCCTTGGTCTGTTGCTGGATTGACCAAGGTGAGAACAGCACTGCAAAATGCCAAGGAGGGGATAACTGGTGTGCCAGGGGTTGGAACTGGTGTGCCAGGGTTCAGCAGAGTTTCCTCGAGGGATTGGCTTTCAGTACTACTCTGCAACCTTTTTTAAGACCCAGAACATGTGTGTGTACCTCTGTATCTTAAAAATGGATCCGGAGTGATGCCACGTGAGGAAGGTGCCTGTTTCTCAAAGTTATCTCCTTCAGCTCTCTGCTGGTTTTAATGCTTCAGAGGGAGACGAAAGCGAATTGAACCCTGACTTCCTTGCTGTCACACATGAAGCGGAGTGTGCGGGAAGCTCGCACAGGCTGAGAAGTCAAGACTTGGCACTAACAAAGGTGGAGAAGCAAGTCGTGGCAAAGAAGCTGTGTAAGGCAGCGCAGCAACCGACAGTTTGTGACTAGAGCGTGGATTAAAGCCAAGGAAACAAACAATGAGCGAGTCTTTTATTCCACATCAGACATTTCAGCAAATATTACAGCTTAACTTCAAAACAAACCTCGCAACTAATGAGGTGATAGCCGTGCATATTAATAAACCCAAAGCTGTAGTCGTAGTCATCGCACCCACATCAAACATAAACATAAGATTAACACCTACCCCACTTCCTTGGAAGATGTGAGAATGTCCCAATGATAAGTGTGCTCTTTTCCCCGGAGGATAAGAAGTAGAAATGGAAGGGTAATGAGAAATTAACTTAGATTTAAAACAGAATTAGCAATTAAACAAGTCTAATCATGTACAAAGTCAAAGTTTGTATAAAGACAAACCAGAATCTGTTAAGTTCAAGAATAAGTATAGACCGTTTGCATTTTATCTGGTATGTTTTCCTCGGTTCACACCTCCTTGTTAGAGGAAATGTATGAGAGAAATGTTGCCCGCCGGTGTTTAATTGTACTGATGTGCATTTCGTGGGTGACTGGGTGTGTGCTGGGGGCCAGTATACGCTGCACAGGTTGGGCACCTTGCTTTCTGACTAGGTTTTGGATTTGTGTCAGGGCTTTGGGAGCGTGTCCTGGATTGTGGCGTGCGAGGTTGGGCAGAGGCGATGATCTGGAGACCTTCCTGGCCTGTCTGTTGGTGGCGAGGCTGCCTGTGGCAGAAGGGAGGTTTGTGCAGCGCTTGGACCATCTCTTTTTTCCCTGGGATCTTCCCACAGAAGGATATTCAAACCCTTCTGTTTTGACCTAAGGCGCTGGAGCTGAAGTGTGCTGGCTGGTGGGACAGGCAGCGTATGGGCAACGTGTGTTCCCCACTCACCAGCAGTAACTGTGGTTTGCTGAGGATTTCACCAACAATGTCCAAAGCTGTGTGTTTGACTTTTCCCCCCTTTTTTTTTTTTTTTTTAGCTTTGAGAGAAATAATCACTGTTAGTGCCACATACAGTGAAGCACAAACAAGATGACTAGAGCGTGTGTCCGTGTACGTATACACCCGTACCTGTGTAGAGCTCCACACACACACACTCGGGGACCACTTCAGCTTATTTTAAAAAAAAAAAAAATCACAGCCTCCACAAAAAGCATGTTGATGAGGTCAGTACGGCAAGAAGACATTCCCATTCTCGCAGCAGCTTCACCTGGTTAGCGGTAATGCTCCGTGAGCTAAAATTGTGCTTTTGTGTCTCCCGTCTCCCTGGAACCTGGCGGGTTGTGGGTCTGAGCTTTTAAAAGACAAGAAGTCAAGAGTCAGCTTTTAAAACCGGGGGTGGTTTTTCCCGCTATCATTAATCCGTTTGCTTTTCAATAGAACAAGGTGACGAAATGTGTGGCGTGCAGAACGCCGAACCTCCGACAGTTCTGTTCACTGGTGAGTGGGAGCTTGGAGGTCCCATTTGTTTGCGGAGAGGTGGAACGACTGCGGCAGATAGATCATAAAGAGGACTTGTACGTCCTCTGTAATGATGCTTCCTCAATCATTTGTATTAAGCAAGCACTGGTAATGGGAGCATAATGACCCCTTTTGGCTCTTGTTTAAATTCTTTCACTTCTAAACAGTAATATTAATCACAAGCAGATGGTGCAGAACATTATTTATGCACATTTGTTTTCCAAAACAACAACAACAAAAAGTTTAACCCATTAACTGAAGCGGTTTATGAAACAAAAAGGCTAATTTACCGATTGCGTGATCTTTCTCCCCACTTTTAAGATGAGACATGTTGTGAAGTGACATTTTTGTCTAGGATTGGCGCTTCTTTTTTTTCTTGAGGAAACCAGCGCAGCCCTTGGAATTCACAGCGAATATTTGCTTAACAAAGCACCACCGTTTCTGGTGCTATTTAAATTCTGCCACAAGGACAGGTGGTGTTCTTTGAGGTGCATGTTTGGCCGCAGTTGCTCAGTAGAGTCCTCACCCTGCACAGGCTTCGGTTCCTCAGTGGGCTGATCACCAACTGCTTTCTTCTTTTAGGATTTTCTTTTTGTTTGTGGAAGGATTTCAGGATCAAACAACGCTTAATATATGAGAGTTGGGGTTTTTTTAATTGTATTGACTTGTGACATCCTGCATGGTAGCAGGGAAGGGGAGATGGGGTCTGCGGGTCCCCAATGATGATTGCCATGGTGATGGCTGGATGGAGCCTTGGTGGGACACGGGACAAATGTGGTGCGCTCGTTTCCTCTGGTGGGTCCTGTTAAGGGAACAAGGACTTGTGTGCTGCCTCTTCCTCTGAACTCGTGACATGGTCGAGTCCTTATAGAAGGAAAATTTGGCTACGTGCATCATCATTTTCCGTGTGGTCATAGTGTTTCTTAGAGCTTCCTCCTGCCTTCCCGGACCCCTCACTGGGAGTGAAAGGATTTTGGCTGTGTTGAAAGCAATGCCATTGAGCCAGCCCTGATCCCACAAACCTATTTCCAGCTGTACTGCACCAAAATGTTTCTGTGTCCATTTGGTTATGAATTATTTTTGTTAGGTCCTTCGCAATCAAAAGCAAGAGCCTCTTGTTAGCCTGCGGTTTTCTCCTAGCAGCGTTAGTGCTGTCTGCTGCTGAACTCGCGGTGCAGTGTCAGTGTCTCCTCCGTGTGTAAGTGCCGCTGCTGTTCGGGTCGTTACAACTCGGCGCAGGCCAAGTGATGAGCTGGCTCTATTGGCTGCCCTATTTTTAGAAAGAAGGTTAAACAGGATTACTGTGCAACTTGCTGTTCTCCTCGGGATCCAGGGTAGGACCTGCTGAGGCACTCGACATGTCGGCATTTCTCATCACTCGAGGCAGGGGAATAGATAACCCATCAAAAACGTGGCAGACAGATTGAATTCCTGAAGATGAGATGGAGACGAGGGTACACAAACCGAGTGCTGGAGCGTGATGGAGACACTCGTGATGGATTTTTCTTTTGGCTTTGCGGGGAAATTGCAGAACGTATCAGCAGCGTTGACACCTGAATTAAAATGTGCAGGTCCACTTAGGCTGTCTAACGTACTCTTGAAGCGCCCCTTTTTGAAACTGGAGTTTTAGTTCAAATATAGGAAAGCATTTAATCAGCTTGTTAATTGAGGTTGTACATTTCTACATTACAGAGACAAATTAAGGAAGCTACTGTGGTACCAGAAAACATCTGCTAAACAAAGGCAAACTTAATGATAAACAAAATTAGGTTCTTCTCTAGTTGGGTTTCATCCATCTGTACCCAACTAGTGCTCACTTTTAAAGAAGGCAGAGATAAAAGCTATTGCTTTTAATCCCTTTTGACAGAAGAAAGCAGCGATTAGGCAAAGCCACTGTGCTCTAATCTTCCCAAGTTTAAGCCAGGCCATAATGCTCACATTATGCTCTCCGACTGGTGTCCCTGGAACAGAAAAGCTGCTCGATGTTTCCTGCGCTGGATGTTCAGCAGTTTCTTCACACGTCGATTTTACAGTATGCAACAGAATTGTGCCAACCTCTGAGGGGGCCAGCACTGAGATCTCTGCACTGACACTCTGGCTTTACGATGTACATTGATGTTTTATTGGCTGGAGCAGGATTAGGAACCGTTTTAAGGCGCTGCCAGCAGTTAACCTCAGTATAAGCTCTGAAGGGGTGAGATCGGAGCCGTTATGCAGCAGAAGCTGTGGAGGTGGAAGCCGGTAGCTTGGCACAAAGGTGTGCCCAAGAGCCGAGCTGCACCGTGCGTGTTCCTGGGGCAGGAGGAGGCGCGAATGTGCGTGGATGTTTGTGTTTTGTTCCTGTATCGGGTGCTTGTATGGGACGCTCTGTGATTTTTATAGCATATTAAATTCTGCTCCCGTCACTACACGAGTTAGTGGGGGCTGTTAGAGAAGAGGGACGCAGAGTGAATTGCAGTGTTAGAGTACGAGGTCGTGGGGCGGGGGGGAGCTGTAGAAGGGCAGCCCGGCTATCCCTTGGTATGAAAACAGCCTTCGCCGTTTCACCACTGCTTTTGGCTTCTTCCTAAAGTGTCCAGTGACAGTGTTTGTGCCCTCTCTGTTGTTTCCACTTCACCCCGCAGATTGTTTTTTGCAGGCCAGCTCCAGCTTACACTCCAGGCCGTTGTTTAATCCTATATTTGTGCAGCTGATTAATCCCTGTCTAAATGTAGCGCTTCCACTTGTCCCTATTGAATTTCATCTCATTTTTTCAGTCTGATTTTCCAATTTGTCAAGATCACTTTGAATTCCAGGTCCCATCCTTCAGAGCAGGCGCTGTCCCTCCCAGACTGGTGTCACCTGCAGAGTTGGACTCAATGATCTTTTCCAGCCTAAATGATTCTGTGTTTTAATAACAGGGATTATCAGCATTTGAGAGGTACAGATCGAATGTTGTCTGTGCTACCGACTGTTACAAACCAGGGGTTGCGTTTGAAATACATCTTTGAAATATTTCCTCTATTTATAACAATCTCTGTATATACGATGTGTATTTAGGACAGTATAGATTAAATCAATTTTTTTTTTTCCCCTTAACAGATGTGAAGCCATCTAATATGCTGGTGAACACGCGGGGCCAGGTGAAGCTGTGCGACTTTGGGGTTAGCACGCAGGTAATTCCCCCCTTAGAAAACCACCCGCTCTCTTTCGGATGTCAAAATCACCTGGCTGCCAGACAGCCCGCCCCACGGCAAGCCCCGCTCTGCTGGGACAGCCCCATTCAGCTTTAATCTCCGGGCGACTTTTCTTCATCTGAATATGATTGTTCATTGTTTAATGACAGTAAAAACTGCTGATATTGTAATTACTACTTACGAATAGCAAACTTCATTGATATGCAGCTTTGATATGAAAGCGTTTTGGCCAGACAAAAGGGAGGGCAGAACGAGGGACGTGTCTGGGGAGCCCAACTGGCCCACAATAAAAATTAATATTGGGAGTAACAATAGTAGTGGGCTTTTACAATGTGCAGCACAAATTTTAATTAATTTCCATTTTGGGCCTCCCTGGAGAACTTCTGTGATAGTGACCCGTGAGCTTGCTGTGCTGTTGATTTGAATTTCAGCACCTTTACTCTCAGCCAAACATGAGGACCAAAGAGAAGGTCAGCCTTGTATTATAAGTTGTCAGAGTCTGTTGTCCCTCCAGCGTATTTAGTGCTCATTGCATTCAAGTGATGAATGTGGCTTTATTCACATCTTGAGCCAGCTGACTGAAAAATGAGCCCGTTCCATCCTACTTCAAATTGACTTTTTATATCAGACTGGTTTGGGGTACTAAAGCGATAAGCATCCTGTTTAACGGAATTGTTTAAGGTTATCTGCCATAAACCATAATGCAGCGCTTGTTTAAATTGGAACTCTTGTTCTGAACAAAAGAGAGATTTAATCATTTTTAATGCCTTTGCAGATAAATTTGTTCCCTTTTACATAATTTTTAGTTGATTTATAGGAATGATGATTGTAGGTTAAATGAGGAATAATTGCCCATTTTATTTCCACATTATCTTTATATTGTTCTAACAGACTGTTTTGTCTCCTAGCTGGTGAATTCTATAGCCAAGACGTATGTTGGAACAAATGCTTATATGGCGGTAAGTGGATTTATGCAGGAATAACATTTAAATAGAAGTATTTGTCCACAGGCTTGTTCTGTATAATGCAGGGTATTTCCTAACTCAATTCTCAAACTTCATCTCTCCCTATAGCCAGCGTAAGCAATGTCTTACCTGTGTGTGTCACAAAACAACTCCCTTTTGCTGTCTCACAGATCCACGCCCTTCCTATTTAAACTGACAGAGGGAGATTGAGAGCAGAGAGAAGGCAGAGATTGTTGCTGCTGAGGGTGGTGAGACCCTGGCCCAGGTTGCCCCGAGAGGTGGGAGAAGCCCCATGGCTGGCACCATGGCAGGTCAGGTTGGCCCTTGGGGCTCTGAGCCCCCTGCTCTGGGTGCAGATGTCCCTGCTCCCTGCAGGGGGGTGGGCTGGGGGAGCTCGGAAGGTCCCTCCCACCCAAACTGTTTTATGAACATTCATTTTATGAACGTCTGTGCTCGCCTACCGGCTCTGTGACAACTGATAGGGCAAAGTAATATTGGAAAAGTGTGTCTGTCGTGGTTTGAGTTGCCTTTGCTGCATTGTATCAGCTGGGAACAAAGAA
The DNA here is from genome assembly GCA_009769605.1 of Bucorvus abyssinicus. NCBI lineage: Eukaryota > Metazoa > Chordata > Aves > Bucerotiformes > Bucorvidae > Bucorvus > Bucorvus abyssinicus. Next base: position 20,735,921 of record CM020038.1, read on the forward strand.
AAAAGCCAGTTAAACGTTCAAAAACCAGTTTTCCACTGATAGCCCACAGCTCCTTGCAGCCCACTGCCAGTCTGATACTGTCCAGTTTGGGAGCTGTGCTCTGATCCTGCGGTTTAATGAAGCATTTAAACCTGTGCAGACGCCTCACCGGCTTCTTGATACCGCAGCACCTCGGTGGGGGTTTCCCGTGTGAAGCTGCCATGGAAACTTGAAGCTAAAATATTTGGACTAAGAATATTAGGGAATTAAATTACATGTTGTGTGATGTTCCTACCACACATATCAAGTCATCACGTTTCACTTTTCTGTATGAATGTTGGTCAGAATGCTGGTTGTGATGAGACTACTTTTGTGCTGTTTCTGCACATTAAAGCGTAAATTCCCATCATTTCTGCTGAAGGTGTATCGTGGGGGGAACGCTGCTGCTGGTAGCTAGGGTGGGAGGTTGGGGGTTAGCTGACCCAAGCTGGTGCGTGGGGTTCAGGTCATTAATATGGTGCCGAGAGCCCATCTGAAAGTAACTACAAAAGTTAAGATGTATTTTCCGTTAGATCAATGTGACTCATTTTAGTTCTCCGTTTAACAGATGGGAAAACGTAAATGCTTCAGTTTAGAGCAGTATATTAACAGTTGCCTTTTATTTTTGGCCATTAAAATTCTTCTAGCAAACTACTTCTGTCGTAATAAGGAAAAAAAAGTGTTCAGCTTGTTCAAAAAAAAAAGTGTAAACAATACAAAGTGGTTTTTCAAACCTCAGGAAAGAGGAGAGAGAAATCCATGACCTTTAATCGCTTTCAGGTATTTTTTCTTACTTTCTTGTCAGAAGAAAGCAGACCAGGGTGTCCATTTATTTGCTAAGTGCTTTTCGAGTCAAGGCGGACTCATTATGTGGCTTCTGAAATGCTCGTGTCACCATCCTAGAAAGACTTGGGCTATCCTGTGTCATCGGAATGTTATGTGCAGAAAAGTGCTTGAATAAAAAAACTGGTTCTTATGGATTCCCACTTTCGCTACTGAGCCTGCTGATTTCTCCGCCTCCATTTTCTAAAAGACCTGGAATGTAGCGATTCAGGCAAATAAAGAGCTTCAAATTCACAACTTTTCCAACTCAGCTCTTGGAGTGGTCTTAAGCAGGTCTGAGAATTAAATTGTATTATGCTTTTAGTGTACAAATCAAGATTACCGTTCCCTTTCCCAGGTGTACATTAAATAAATTACTTTTTTTTTCTTACTGTTTACGGGTGACTGTGATGCGTTCATCTATTAATTGAAAAAGAGACGTTTAAGCTAAAACGTACTTGATGTGATTTCTGGCGTTAATATTGTTTCGCTGGCTGAATGAGCCATTTGTCGTCATCAAATTTATAGTCTAGTCATCAAAAAATAATGAAGGTCATAAGCTTTGGTTTGTCTGCTACTGCAGCGAATTTTGAATTCGAAACCATTTAAAAAATGGAGGATTTGGTTTAAAATAAAGAACAAAAAAAGCTTTTTGATTGAGAAATTAAAATTTCCAACAAAAATACATTTTCTGTAGTTATTTTAGCACCGCTTTCTACAGAAAAAAAATTCTGGATGCAAAAAGTAAGCGGTTGTAGGATTTTTTAGGGAGAATACTCTTGAGCAGTGTACCCTTCGGATGATCTCTGTGTCGGACACTTTACGCATGTCTTAGTCTTATTTTACCTTTTCCATCCTCTTACATCCATGTGACTAGCCCTTTCGTTTAAATGTGTGAGTGATTTTATTTCATGCAAATGATTTACTCGCCACTCTCTTCTCTGAGTATTTAATTTCTGAACATGAGTCGCTGTGTAAAACTTGAGCCATTATACTGGGTGAATAAAGAATTTCCACGGGGATTATCTCCTTGCCAGGGATGTGGTGTCTCCCAGTACAAGCCATGCTGGGCTGGGATAGCTGGTGCCGTGTGCTGTTCTCAAGGCAGATGTATCTGTACAGATCTACTTTTGGCTGCGTATCTGCATCTTTATGAGCATCTTTAAAAGGATGCTTAAAAATCGTGTCCCTGTATGATGCTGCTGCAAACATTTTGAAGATGCTGACCAGGGCTAATGAAGACTTGCCTTAATAAACTCGAAAAATAAAGAAATAAGATTTTTGAAGCGCTGCTCAGCCCAAAATAAATGAGGCTCAGTCAAAAAGGTGTTGCTCCAGTTACGTTCTGGGGTGGATTTTTAGGTTGTGGTGGTCGGGGAAGGTTGTCCTTAAAGAGACAGCGGGCAGCGCTGTGTGTTTTACTTAACATCCACGCTGCGATAAAAGCTCTTGACCTGGGATTAGCCGTGCAGAGTAAACACCCGCAAACACGTCGGACTGGCACTAATTTGGGAGTTTGTTTTCTAGGAAAGGTCTCTGGATTATTAAAGACTGAAAATACAGCTGGTGCTTCGTAGGCAGTTGGGCTAGACAGGTGCATTAACAGCACAGTGGGGAGAGGAGTCTCGTGGAGCCTTTTATTGTTACATTTCATGCTGTACTTGACCTTGGAAATGCTTAAATTGTAGCTTTCAAGTAAAAACTAGCAGTTATATTTTACAGCATTCTATTTCATGAGGCATTAAACTTGCTATTAATAGTTTTGAGTGAAGCCTTTTTTTCTATAGGTCAAAAATGAAATTAAAAAATATATGATATAAAATTGCCAGCATGTGACTTCATTGATTCTTTTGGCTTCACTAACTTTGCTTTTTAAACAATGGCTACTCCCCAGCCCCTTGACTCAACATCAGGAGTCTGTTTTCCGGGCGTACCTCGCTGCTGCACCTGAGCTGCCCAGTATAGACCAGTGGACTCGCACAGCCTGACCTTGCTCCTCGCTGCGCATGTACAAGCCATTGGCTTTTTTTGTTGGATAAACCAGCCCCAACAAATGCCAAAGCCAACTTTGCAAGGTGACCACAAATCTGAGCAGAACTGAGTCCTTTGCTCTCGCAGAAGAGGTAAAAATAAATAACGGCCAAAGAGTGGATTTGCTCTCTGCCAGTTTAGCTGGGGAGCGTTAAGTTTCTTTGCACTTCCTCAGTTGGTTTGTTTGCCCCGGGCTAGCTGCGAGGAGTAAGTACGTGTGGTTGTTTGCTGGGCTCAAGAAGATGTTTCTTTCTGTCTCTTTGCAGCCTGAGCGGATTTCAGGAGAACAGTATGGAATTCATTCGGACGTTTGGAGTCTCGGGATTTCCTTCATGGAGGTATACAAATATCTATCATTTTCACGTGCACATTGCAAGAATTAAATCTTAACATCAAAATATTTTAATGCAGTCTTGGTCTACTCTATTAACTATTGCTGAATTTCTTGGCTGTATTTAGAATGGGTTCGTTCTTCCTGCGTTCCGTTCGGTTAGATACCAAGAGCCTCTGTACGAGCCATGTAAAAGTCTTAAATTCCACCTGTGAGGAGGAAGTGGGGGCTGGGACATGGATGCCTCTGCATCCTTTCGCCACCTCTGTGATTGGAGGTGACAGTATTACCGCTCTTCACGGGCCAGGACAGAGGGGGCTGTTACTAGGGTTAAAATAGCGTTACACAGATTCAAGGTTTGAGCCTTGCAAAATCTTCACAGAAATATCTGCCCGATGGTCTGAGTCTGTGATTCAGTAAAGCGTTTGAACTGAAGTGGTCACAAGGGCTTTGAGAAAGATTCCTCACAGAGTTTCTAGCAGGAGAAAGTCTTTCCAAAATGGAGCAGTTCAAAGAGAGCGTGGTCGTCAGGGCTGTCATTCAGGACCGCGCTTTCTGCAGGCTTAGTCAGAACAAGGTCAGTTTTGTTTTGGGAAAAGGGGTTGGTTTTTTCAGCTTAGGGTTCATCAGGTGTTTGAAGAAACATAAATTTCAATGACTTCGTGAAAAACAGATGATTGTTTACAGGAAAGATAATCTAGAGTGCCTAAGTCCAGTAGAAATGCCTGCGTTATGATAATATCCTGACCAGTAAAATCAGGCTTGGTCTGGTCTGGGAGAAGGGACAGGTAGCTCTGGTGTGGTGACAGCAGGGTGTGTTCACGTCGCCTTTATCACTCTGGCCGGGGCTTGGAGCAGTTGTTTCTTCTTTTAAGAACAGTTCGCTCAAACCATCGATGACTTGCATCATCTTTCTTGCACAGCCTGACACGATTAACCGAAAAACAGAGGTGCCCTTCCCTTCTGGTACAACACAGTGTCCTGCAGGTGAAGCTGAATCAATCTCTTGGTGAAGCACAGCTGCAGTTTTAGCAGAAGGTCAGACAGAAGTTCAGTAGTTTTGCTGCTGGCCCTCCGCATCCAGGCAAATTTTGACATTTTGTAGCTTGAAAGTAAACTGAGACGATTGTCACGTTTTCAAATGATAAATTCTTTGCCAAATCAGTCTTAACCAAAACGGAAGTCCTTAATGCTGAATCATTGTGTTGAGATCTTGAAAATCTTCTCCAGAGTCTGACTGGAGCCGACTCTGAATTACAGCGATGACATACTTTAACGTGTCACAGGGGATGCAGTTCTCTTAATTGGTTTGACCGGGCATTTTAACGGTTTGCGAAGCTGCAGAGCCCTCACAGTTTGGGCAGAGATACAGAACAATGGATCTGGCCAACAAAGGGCTACAACGAGGTCGTATGGCGTTAGGGCTTGATTGTGGTGTGCTTCCTGACTCACGGTGGAGCAGTGAGATAAATGCAGAAGCATTTACCAGTTCCTTTGCTGAGTAAAAAATGTATCGTGATGGGCAGCAGCAATCTGATGAGTTACCATGTAGACCAAAATATTTGGCGTTTAGTTCAGGGTTATTAGTAGGTAACTGGCCTGGTCATGAATTTGATTTGAACGATGAAGTTCACATTATATTAGAAAAACTCCTTTAATTTGCATTTCCTCTCCTCTTTTAAACCTTCTCAACTTTTTTTTTCCTCTCTCCGTTTCCACGAATGTCTTCTGAACAAAAAACAATTTGGTTCTGTGTGCTCTATTAATTGGTATGTCACCTGGTCCTCCGAGACCTCTCTTCAACATGATCGCTGGTTTATTGAAGTGGTTTGAGTGATGTGTTAAATGATGAAAGCAAGGACAGTGGCTTAGAAAAGTGTCTCAGAAAAGGTGAAGAGGATGCTCGAAGAGCCACCCAAGGTCACTGTCATTAGAGTAACACTGTATTGACATGGGGATTGGTAGTGGAGACACCCAGGCTCTTGGTGATGGAGCTGTTAGAAAGGGAAGTTAGCGTTTGCTGTAGGATTCTCAAATACTCTCCATTTAGTCCAATCCTTTCAACGCTTAATTTAAACGAAGGGGCATGTGGGCCTGAGTTAGCAAGGCCTGTTCTGATGTATGATAATGTAACAGCTAAGTACATCTTCTCATTTTCTTTAATATTCTTCCGAGCCTTTAAAATGTCTTGAATTTCTTTGCTGCAAATCTGTGTGTAATGAGAAAACAAACTGTTGGTTTCGAAGGCTAAGAAAACTGCCCCCCAAAAATTTGCTAGCAGAGCATGGAAAGTATTAGGTGTGGGTACCACCGAAGTTCTGAGAGATGCTGAGAGTTCTTGTTCCTTTTAAGTGAGAGGCATGTGAGGGTGCTCAGTCTTCCCTCGGCCAAAAATAAAAAATAATTGTAAAATAATTCCAAAATAAACAAGAAATGCTGATAGCTTTAGTAGTATTATTATTATTTCCTTTTTTGAGTTTGCATTTCTTCAGGATTTTTGAAGTGAATTAAATTGAATACATAATGTGTGAAACTGTTTAGAAGTGTTTCATCACAAAGAGTTTGTGTGTTTTCATGAGGTTTTTAGATTTTTTTTTTAAGTGCTCTTGGGTTGACAAAGCAAGTTCAGTTTAAACCAATGTCACTATGCTGGGGACGGTGTCAGCATTTTCATTTATAAAAGCTGTTTTTCAGGGGTTTATAACTCAGTCATAAAATACACTGCAGACCGACCGGGCTGGCGCTGAGTGCGCTGTGTGCTCTGGGTCCATCCAGTCTGCCTTCGAGAGCTCTGCCCTGCACAGGAGGATAAATTAAATTGCCTAATATCTCTTGTTACTCTCCAGTATGACTCTCATCCTACCTTGCATGGCTGCTCTCCGAAAGTGACCTTCAAAGCATCCAAAATGGGATGAAATACATCTGGTTGGGTTTTGACAGACGTCATTCTTGACAGTGGTTCCTTTTTGCGGAGATGCTGGAGGAGCATCTGTGCCTTCAGCTGAGCCACTTCTTCTGGGATGAAAGACTGCAGTAAGGTGCAAGAATCATGGAATCACAGAATGGTTTGAGTTGGAAAGGACCTTTAGAGATCATCTAGTTCCAACCCACCTACCACGAGTGAAGAAGTTGGGCGAGAAGAGCTTTGCTGGAACCCTTTAAGGCTGGTGTGTTCTCAGGTCCTCCTGTTTCCACAGCGGGTAGCTTCTTGGGTTTCCCCTGGGTTTTACTACCTCAGAGCTACCTGCTGAGGAGCGCTGGTGTGTTCTCGAGACAATGCTGAGGACCAGCCTGTCATGAGGAGATGATAGGTCAGGAGAAAGTTTTGGGAAGGGAATGGAATAGAGTTGTGATCTGAGCTGTTCACTGAGGCACAACTTTGCCAGAAGATCCAGGGCTCCCTTTATGTACAGATAGAACCGGTGTTATAGTATACTGAAATGCAGGAAGTGGAAGTGATTTGCTTATGCCACAGACTGAGAAAGTTTTGGAAGTAGAATATGAGCTCGTGATAACTTTTTGTGCCTCTTTGTGTATCACATCCTAGCCTCTACTTTCCACTGTCCTCTGCTGACAGGAACAGTTAAGTTTTTGTGTTTCAGGCCTCCTTTTAAAATTAACCTTGCTTGCCAAGGTTATCACTGTTCTGTCCTTCAGGGAAAGGAGTTTGTACACCAGTTTTAATGTTAAAACAAGTTCTTAAGACTCCCAAAATGAGAATTTTAAGTCTTCAGACAGCAGAGTTCTCTGTTATGTGTATATTTCCAAGAGCTTTCAAGGGTTGCTAGTTGTTTGTGATGTTTGTGTTAAGATGCTGTTTTAAGCGATGTTCCAAGCAGCTGTTATGGCAGATTATCATCAGTTGTGTTCCCTCATCCAGGAACACCAGTGTATATCCAGCAGACATGCCTTCTGTCGGGTATTTCAGGGGTTAACACTGACTGCGTGCAGTGTCAGCACTGCGGAGTCTTGGGCTCGTCAGCACACTTGGGCTGGGAGCACAGGCGGAGCTGTAAGAGCTCCCTCAGACCACAAAGGCGAAGTGGAGGGACGTGTTTGAAGAGGCTGCTACAGGAAGAGCAGCTCTGCTTTAAGATGATTCTCTTAAAGCAGTTCAGTCTTCAAGATGTTTCACTGCATAAAACTGATGTAAAGACTCTACATGTATGTGATCTAGTCAAGGAGAGGAGGTTTCAGAAGCATTCTGTCTAAGGAGTCTGAAATACGTGATCCGGTCACCTGTCAGCTTTGAAGTGATGTGGGGGTGGAATTGTGAGACCCGAAGCTTGGTGGTACAACAGTTTCTGTAGTGGCACTGCAGACTTGGTGAAGGTTTGGTAGGAAGGGTACAATGGTGATAGGGCAGCTGTGAATGACTGGGTGACTGCTGGCAGGAGACACAGACCGTGTGGTGACCTGCAGTGTCAAAAGCCACGCTGAGCAGTGGCAGGAGGAATATTAATTAAAATAGCCCATTAGAAGGTGGCAAGGGTCAAGCTTAAAAGGAAAATGAGAATTTGCATTTAATCTCCACGCAGAGCAGGAGGCTTGATGTTGGCTGAACTGAGGTGTCCCCGATCAAGTGACAGTTCTTACTGGACTTGTCCTTGCTTTTTGTGTGCTTGGAATGTGCAGGGTTTATTACGCTTGTTTAGAACTGGAGAGACTGGGAAAGGCGTTGCCGTGGTGCTGGTGGAGCCAGTGAGAGCAGCTCGTCGGAGAAGACATGAGGTCATCATTAAGCAAAGGGGAAGAGTATGGTTCCCCCATTCCTACACTGAGAATTCGAGAAGTTCTTACGTTGCTGCACTGGATGGGTGTGGGCACGTTTCAGGAGATACAGTGTGATGGGTCTTAAATGACATTCTTTTTTTTTCCTTACTGATTTCCAACCTTCTCTAATAACCAAACCGAGCGTCACTTCTGGTCTCAGCCATGGAATAATGAGCAATAAACCAGGCGTTTACTTTTTCCCTCCAAATCACTCTCAGTAATACTCACATTAGAGAAAACTTCAGCCAAGTGTTTCTGAAGATGCTGGATTGCCACTTCTGAGGGCTGACGTCGTCCCTTTGCTGAGAGCAGGGCTTCAGGCAGCGCCACTTTCTGTCGCCCCAGCCCTGGGCCAGACCCTTCCTGAAAAGGAACCAACTTTGTGGAGAAAATGTTTAATTTCTGGCCTTTTTTTGGTTTTCTGAAGTACGGCTGGGAGCAGATGCGTGCCAGGAGCCCTTGGGTCTCGCAGCTTGGACCACGTTGAATTGCACGGTGTCATTATTTAGTAACAGATACCGTTCCTTGAGGGTTAAGGAAAACAAGAAAATAAAAAGCCCTTTTTTGCCATGATCCTCAGCCTGTTTCTCAGTATGTTGAAGGAGTATATGTGGTGTGATGTCTGGGACTTGGATGGAGCAATCCTTGCAGGCTTTGCTCAGCCATTGAGAGTGGCGTTTCGCTCAATAACTTGGGTGGTTCCTATCGTATTTATGTAGCTTTAATCATTCCATACAGAATGATGCATTTCAGAAACTTGTTCTTGGGAAAAAGCTGGCCTAGATTTTTGTTATTTTTTTTCCCTCGTGCTCTTTCGAGCGATTTCTCCAAGCAGTGGCCGTTAGCTCCGTTTCCTCCTCTGCCATCTTCAGCAGCCACCGGGATGAAGACAATGTCCAGCTCCATCACGATCTTTGTGGCAGCGGAATGAGAAGTAAAGGTAGCAGTGCCTGAGGGTTGGGTCATGAATTAATAATTGCTGTGTGGTGGGGGAGGCCCGTCAGAATAGCTGAAGACGGGGAAGTTGCCTCGCAGAGCGCTATCAATCACTCAGTGACCATAACTTCCAGTAATTAGTGTATTTTATGGGCCTTTGCTTCAGTGACTCGGAAGCACATATGCTCCACTCCCAGCTAAACTTAGCCCGGGTAATATTCCAGGATGATTTATCCGCTTGCTGCGCTGGGAGGTAACCCTATATTAGGGGAAGACTGTGAACTACGCTGCAATAAAGTGTAAGTTTAGGTACAGTTTGCGCGGGTTGAGACCTCAATGTATCATGTTCCTCAGCAATTGCTCTTAGGCCACTGCGGGCAGTCTGCGCGGCGGCGAAATAAATAATACAGTTCTCCACCTGGGCGGGTGGGTGAGCGGACAGTTAAAGGAGAACGTCGGCCGTGGTGTGTCCGTGATGTACGGGATCGTGTAGCACGGATGAACGTTCCCTGTTCTCTGTAGCGTAGCTCTCCCTGCTTCTAAAAAGTCAAAAATTCGGCGATGTCTGTCGGTGGAGTCCGCCTTCCCCAGCTGTGTGATGGGTTTGTAATGGCAGGTGAACCCTCTAGTGCCGCTGGAGATGGAGCTCAGCTGAAGCTGAGCTGCGCTTCCACCGGCACAACCAAATTCAGCATTTCTCTTCCTGTAGGTGCTGAATCTAAATCCAGCAAACAAACCAAGCAGGCAGCCTCTCTGCTCAGACAAGTAGCCTCATTAATCTTTATGGACGTGTGGATTCGTGTGAATTCTGCCCTTGACATTTTCCGCAGCTTGCCCCTGAAAGGGCCGTGTCCCACCTTTTTCCCTTTAGAAAAGGCGCTGCTATTCTGAGCAACACCTTTGAAGCCGTAGCGGTAAAAGCCTGGTAATAGAAGGGATTTGTGGCGGGGAAGAAATGTGCAATTTCATCATGATTGTCTGCAGTCTGTAGTGTGCAGTGCATTTACTATAGCTCATATTTAAAAGAAGTCAAAGTGAAACTAATTATCTTTAATTAAGGTGAATTAGGCTTTGATTTCTAATATATTTTATGTAGAGACAGCTCGAACTCATCTGCTCAAGCCAAGGAATGTCCCAAAGGTTATTAGGGCATATTTCTGTTGGGCCTGACGGTATCAGTAATAACCTTCCTCCTCCTAGTGCTCGGCACGAACAAATATGTCACTTCATCAGTCTCTGTTACCCGCGCTTATGCCCCTCCGCAGGGGTCGCAGATTCCACAAGTTATCAGCTAATGGCGTTATACATTAAAAATTGAAGCTCTCCTCACTCTGAGGCCTTGCAAGGCTTTGTTCTTAAGCCCCAGACACTTCGGAGTGCAGCTGCAAACTATAGGCAGAAGATTAAATTAATTTGTAACTCTTTTTTCGTCCTGCATTACTAAATCCTGCACATTTAATTGAAACCCTACTTCAAGATGCTTTGTGTTTCTGTTCTTCTTTGTTGTCAGTTTAACCTCAGAAGCACTTTAATGCTGGTAAATTGCTGTTATATCCTTTTGGATTTTTTTTTTTTAACTGTGCAGTAAGAGGACAGTGGAATTGATATTAGAAGGGAAGAAAAATCTTGGAGTAGTTTTTGAGGTATTTAATATTTATGGAGGTCCGTACCCCGCAGAGTTCCAGGTGGTTTTAAGCCGTCTATCTGGGAATGTGTAAATTGGTCTTGGAAGGGATTTCCACCGAGGGAATTTTATGGTATCCAGTAGTTAAGTCTGATTTTTAAAGTTTGCCGTGTCTGAGTGTTCCGAAGTGGCGGCTGCTTTTCCATCAAATGAAGGTTTAACTGCAGTGCACAATCTAAATGCAAAATCCTTAGATGGAAATTTAATTGTGTAAAATGTGCACGAGGTAATTAAGAACAAATTTTAGAACATTTCAGACTATAAAGTCCTCCTTCAGCTAGATCACTAGCGATATCCTAAGTGCTTATTTTCAATTTGCAGTTATGCTGAGAAACATGGAATGTGTCTAAATTAAGAATAAAAACATCCTGTGCTTTTCAGTATAACTGTAAATTAAAAAACAACTCGCACAACATAGACGATAATCTAAGCGGGAGACTCGATTGGCTGAGTGTTCCCCCAAATACATTCCGAACGTCCTTCCCCCAGTCGCTCTGCGAGGAGGGCACGGACCAAGCTGCGGCTCTGGTTCTTGGTGACGATATACAGGCAGGCGAGTAACGAGCGGTTCGTTAGCGAGGATTTCTGGGTTTCCGTTTTCAGTTCCAAAATTGTTAATGGCATTATTTCAACAAGTCCATGTGATTTTGTGTTCTCCTCCCTGCCCATTAACTGTGTGCATTGGAGAACAGGTCACTGCTGCTCCGAAGCTGCCTGCCTCGTGTTCCGTTTGCTTCCCCTCGTCTGTTTTCAGATGCAGTTTGATAAAAATCAGCGCGTCGTTTGTCAGGACCTCACTGAACAGCAGAAGGTGAGCGTTGTAAGTGCTCTGATGGGCTACTTCTATGGCTAAGAAAGTAAGAGTTTAAAAAAACCACCACCCACACCACCCCCACCCCAAAAACCCCTACCCGGACATACAGAAATAGTCTTTTTGTGGTAATGCTTTAGAAACACAATTACAGCGTCCGAGTTTCATCGCGTGAGTGCGGAGAGAAGTTGTTGATAGTGCGTTTGTTTGAGGCTCGCATTTCTGTGTGTCCTGCCTGGGGCCTGTGCTGCGTGTTTGTGTGACTCCTGGAGACAGGTGATGGAGAGTACGAACGTCCCTTCAGAGGAACGTTAATCTGTTTGTTTTTTGGGGTTTTCTTCTTTTCTTTAACTGCGACGCTATTTATAAATCTAAGTCTACATACAGAGGTCATTGGTTGGCTGAACTTAATCCATTTTACTTAGTAAATTTAATTAAGAAAATACAGTGCAACTCATAAGCAAATGAGTTTTTTCCTAGTTTTAAACCAAACCACCCTCTTGAGTGCTGATTGCCTTGCTCGACCCCTGGTGATATAGAAACAGGCAAAATTAAAAAGGACATTAAAGCTTCATTAAATCTAAAACACATTTAGTACAGTGACATATCTGCAGGCTATTTCAGGGAAGATTACATACTCTTTGGTAAGTTTCTTAATTTATAATACCTTGACAACCTTGCAGGGAGGGAACAACTCTGGCTAGATGAATCGAGTGATGGTTCAGGGCGATGCAGCACTGGCACGTGGGCGGTCCATGGCTGTGTTGCTTTGCAGTTCTCGGGCGAGGAGCGGCTTCACTCAGAAACACGTTCCCATTCAACAGCCCTCAAAGAACTTGATCCTGATGCATTCTGGATTCTTCTAAGCTCATTTATGCACCCCATGCTTAGCAGGAAACTACTCTTTCCCCAATTACTCTGCTGCCTGTGGAGCCCCGGCCGAGGCGTGTGGTGGTCAGGGAGAGGAATCCCCAGGGAGAATGGAAATGCTTAGTTTGAAGTCGTCATCGCGGCAGCGGCCGTTGTTCTGCTTAAATAAGACCTGCAGAGTGATGCCCTGTGCCTAGAGCCACAATCGTCGCCTTGTTCGGCAGTGGGATAACGGTCACACTCCTCCAGGCCTGAGGCTATTGTAATGACTATTCTTAAGTCAGTAGTCATTGGAAAAATTGGGATTTCTTCCACTTCTGTTCATGGAAAAGTGTTTATTTCTAGGCATTTATAGGCCATCACAGCAGCAGTGCTTCACAGGATCTCGAGCAGCTTCTTGGAACTTAAAGGCGTTCCTGCCACAAGAAGAGAAGATGAAAAAGGGAATGTTTTAGTAGCTCCTGGACTGTAAGACTGAGCGTAACAGAAAATGTCGGGTCTTTGCCTAACTGTCTAGCAGTGTATGTCAAAGCCTGCTGTCGGGGGGGGACTGGAGTGAGCTGGGGGAAGCTGTGAGCCAGACACAAAGTGACAGGTCGGTTTGTTACGAGGATGGGTTGGCTGCAGAGAGAAGCACCGTGCTCAGCGCTGCACCACAAACCAAACCGAAAGGCAGAGTTCACCCCAAAGAGCTGAGTCAACCTGGAAGACAAAGCACAGAAGCAGCCCAGAGGAGGAAGCTGCCTTAAATTCTATCACTTTGGAGAACCTGAAGAGACCTTGTCACCTTCATGTTGGTCCCTGTTCCAGTGTCTCTTGTAAGCCCGATTTCTTCTGCCTCTGTAGGTGTGGGTCTTCCAAACCAAGCAAACTCAGCGGTCACCCACCGGAAGTCTACGAGCAGATCACAATGTTCAGAGAGAGGAGTGGCACAGTAGGAAAGCCTCAGAAAAACCGCACGTGTGGGGATCCTTAGGCAACGCCTTGCTGATACAGCAGACCGTAATGGCTCCTCCTCCGTCATAATGCAAACTCCCACTAATGAGATGTTTAGGAGGGATTGAGGTGATTTTTTAGTGACGCATGGAAATGGAGATAGGCGGTTCCTGGAACTGGTGTGTCTGTGGGGTCAGGAAGTGTTACGAGATACTGTACAAACCGAGTAGCCCCTTTCGAACCCACTTGATATGTCTGTACGTTTTCAGGACTAATACCATCTCAGTATTGTGAAATCTTAAGAGTAGTCACCAAAAGAATTGTTTCATCTCCTTGGGTTTCTCTTGCATGCCTCTTACACAAACGCCTCAAGACCTACTCTGCCTTTGAAATGTCTTTCCTCTGAGGATCGGGAAGAAGTTTACTAGTATGATACTAGGGTTGGACAGCAGCTGGAACTGCAGAAAAGGCCCTAGCTCTGCTCTCTGGTTGCTTCTACTCATGCTGTCAGCCGCCTCTTACTACCTTCCCATGACCTTCTTCCTGAACTGGTGAGGCTCAAGTTTGCCTAGTGGTCTTCGCCCTGTCACTTCCCCACGTTGCTACAGCTCTGTCTGTGCCTTATTGTTCCCACTTTGGATAGTTCTGTGCTGCCAGCCAGGCTGAAATTTCATCAGGGGTTAGCACAGCTGCCTGCGCTGCAATCTGGCTGGTCGAGTAACCACGGCAGCGGGGAGCTCAGGTATCAGCAGCAGTACCGCTGTGGTGAGCAGCTCTCGCCCAGCACTGACGTGTGGTTTAGCGTTTGCCGTACGTGGCACGACGGCTTAGACCTTCAGCGACGATGCTGTTACTCAGTCCGCTGTGAATACACCTAGTTTATCACTCAGCAGTGCATCCAGGACCTTTCCGGTAGCCCTCCGTCTGGAGGCTGGTAAGGGGAGAATTCACACAGGTTAGTCGGATAACCGGAGTGTAGGGATGCTCGTCTGTAAAGTCTGGAGAGAGGTGGGCTTCTCCAGCTGTATTCTGCTGAAATAGTTTCCGAGGTTCAGATACCAACTGGGCAAACCTGAAGTCTTGTACAAAGGATTTACCGTGGAGTAGTTCTTAGCTATGGCAGTGTGGCAACAGTGGTGTGGCTGGGTCTAACGCCGCTGTGAGCAGATCCTCCCGTAACGCATCGACTGACTTAGTGTGGGCAGCGAATCCAGGCGATAGCACGTGCAGCTGGAAGTAGATCTGAAGACAAGACGAAGGGTCTTTCTGTGGGTGCCACGATCCCGCGCAGCTCCCTCTGGCAGGTTCCTGGCTGGGTTTGACACCGATACGGAAGCAAGCCTCAGCTCCATAACCCAGATTTTACTCTGAGCCAGTTCGGGAAGGACTTTGGGAGTTCAGTGCATGCTCCACAATACCTGTTCACTGCAGATAATTACCAGGAAAGGTCAGTGTCGTTGGCCTCGCTATTGAGGCTGAACTGGTTTAATTTAGAGAGTCCTCAGGAACTTGGGCATCCAACAGTGTTACTGAGTGGTACAGACAAAAGAGCTTGAGAAATTCAGAAATATTCCGGAACGTTGAACAAGGGGTAATTGTTGTGAACGACTCCATTCTAAATACAGCTCTCTGTGTGTTTTCAGAATTACTTTTGCTGACATTTTCCAATTTATACAATAGGAAGAGTTGAGTACTCTTCTCTCTTTAAGAAAATGTGCCCTCCATGCAAATCTATATAACTAGATAAATATTATTTCCTTTCCCAGCTTGCTCTTGGGAGGTTTCCATATCCTCAGGTAAGATTGTTCATTACTGCTGTTTGCCACTGTGACATTCATTCCTATGTATGAAGGTGCAGAGAGCAATTGTGAACATTTGAGCCACATACAAATAAATCTGTCCTGTTAAATTGAAAAGTGGTATCTTGAAGGAGTCATTTAGAAGTCTCTATTGATTTTTTTCCCCCCTCTTTTTTCCTTCTCCAAACTCTAGATTTTCTTCCTCTAGAGACAATGAAATTTATGATGATTTTGCTGATTGTTTTATTGTGAGATTAAAAAATAATCCAGTATGCTTTGGAAACAAGGAGGTGCTTCTACTCCTTTCTTATCTTTTAATTTTTAATTCCAACTTTGAATAGTGGTACAATGGTCTAAAATCTTCTCAAATCAAAAATATAATGGGAATGGAATACTGAAGAGAGCTCTGCATTCTCGCTTTTGAGAGGACCTAATACTAGTATTTTATTTCGATACTGACCTAACTCAGTTTCATTGAAGTTGGTGGTAAAACTGTTTCCATCTTCCGTGGCAACGGTTTAGCAATACCGAGCCCTGCATTGCCATGTGATATTTTACTTTGTCTGTATGCTTGAAAAACCACGAAGCTCTGACCAAAATCTAAAAATAGGTTTGATGATGACTTTAAATTCCTATTGCAAGATGGATGTTAGAATTCATAGTAACAAACTATTCTGTAGTTGCTCAAATTATTCTTTCCTGGGAGAGGGGAAAAAGTGAGGTGTCCAGGGACTAAAATGAATTATTTGAATGTGGTTTTTTTATGTTTTCGCATGTTTTATGAACAGTGTTTTCTGCATCTTGGTCTGTACAGATCAGAGTGCCTGGAGGCATGTCTGATTTAAAGGTGGTGTTGGTCTGTGCTCTTTAAGCATCTATTAACTTGCTATTATTATGCAAATAACTGTTGTAATACACATACTAATTTATGCATGGTTAGATTATGCAGATGCCTCACAAACATGGTTATTGAATAATAGGCTGGGACTCATTCTCTCCCATTTTTATAAGCTGTTTTAAGCGAATTCTCCTGACACTTTTATGGACTTGCAAAGGTTTTGCGTGTGTGGAAATAGACTGATTTCCCACTTTCTCATCTCCCGTGCAAAATGTTTTCTGACCGAGAGGGCTGTAGCAGAGCACACTTTGCATATTTAATCCATATTTTAAAACGGCCCCTCTCCTTTGAAGAGAGGTTGGAAAAAGGGGCTCTCATGTTGAAGTGTCCTCCATACGTTGTCCTCCACTTGTGCTCCTGGAGGATCTCGATGTTCATTGTGTTCTAGCACTAAATCCAAGTGCTGTGGGATGCGGTTTACGATAACCCGCTGTCCACAGACACGGAGGGGCTTGGGGAGGGAAGTCAGAGCGCGTACGTGATGTATGATTCCGGACAAAAATTTGTTTTCTGAATTGGGAGCAAAACATGATTGCTGGTTTAAGATGCTTTTCCGCTATTCCAATTAAAAAAGTGGATCGGGTTTGTGAAAGAATATTTGGCAAGCCAGTAGTCCATGAAATTGTATATGTTTTTTAATGTAAAACAGTTGAAGAGGTGAAACTTTAAAACGTAGCTATTAAGCTTTTCAAGCTTCTCATAAAGATTTTTATGAAGAATGTGTATTTTCGACGGGTGCCTACGTAGCTGGTCACAGGAACCCTGAGAAACCTGCTGATTAGGGGGATAATTGTGGGGGGAGCTGTTTAATGTCTAAATATCTGTTTATCTCCCTACGTAAGGGCCTGATTCTGCCGTCACTCACTTGAGTAAACCCTCCTCACTTCGGTGGCTTATCCGCGTGAGTGGAGCTAATCATATGTGTGCTTGCAGAGTTGGTCCCTGCGTAGCTGGAATTTACTTCTCTCCGAAAACGGGAAGTGTGTGAGAACACCTGAAGTTTCCTGCAAATGAATGTTTGGCTCCAGCCGGCGCTGAAAAAACCTTTTTTTTCCCTTTTTCTCTATTTTTGCCTTTTTCTCTGTCTTTTTCATTTTTCTCTGTTTTTAAGACACAGACAAATGGTGTGTGCAAATTCGGTTGAAATGATAAGGTGTATAGGGGCAATTGTTGCAGTGTGGAAGCTCGGCTCTCCTGCGATACACCAGTAGGACTAAAGGATGCTTTGTTTTTTCTGGCCTGTAGTAGAATATTTGAATGATAGACCTGCCCACTTCTCCTTTCCCACAACTTTTATAAGTATTGATTTTGCTCACACTTACTTGTCACACAATCATTATTTAATCTTATGTTCATAATTAAGTCTTATCTTGAAATTAAGGCACTGCTCATGCAAGTAGAGTCGCGTATGGGTGTGGTTAGAGGTACTTTAATTTTTTTTTATCTTGATAACGTAGCAAACTTTATAATCTGAACAAGGAAGTAACCAACAGGAGCGATCAGAACAGACTTTTCCGCTCTAAAAACTTTGCACGGGGAACTCTACGCCTTAAACTGTGGTAGATTTCTAACGCTGTGATGAGTTCCGTTGTCGTCTTGTTGGTTTTCCCGGCACGGGATCGCAGTGTGCTGTGATGTAAAACCCCTGTCGGAAGCAGCGGGGTGTGACGCTCGTAGGATTTTCTGGGGACACCGTCGTAAGCACTTAGGGGTACGTTCATCCCCTGATGTGTTAGTGTAGCTCTGCAGGAATGGTGCGTGGCTCACAAAAAATACTCTTGAATAAAGTTCTTTCCTACGTAACCGTTGCAAAAGGAAAGGACACCCTCCGCCAAACCCAGTTGCTAGTCCGTAGTCCGTCCAGCTTTTTAATATCTGAAGAAGGCACATAGGGAAAATAAGTTTCAAATTTATTTTCAAAGTTTAACCTTAATTTATGTGATTTTGATTTTATGTGCAGAAAGAACTATAAAAAAAAAACCACGCCACCACCACGCCCCCAAGGCCATGGCACCTCACAGAACGTTTAATTAAATCTGAAGCTGGCACCCCAAAGATGTGCAGCGGCTGAACAAACCACGAGACGTACAGTTAATCACGTCGATTCAAATTCAGTATATTGTCTAAAAACACGATGGGGGCAATGACTTGTTTAATGATAATGCAATTTAGGAGTAATGAAAAGAATTGCCCACTAAATATTCTCGGCTTGTAGTCAAACTTTATACAAAGCAGGATGTTAAAAGGACGCTGCATCCATTAGGGAAATTTTCCAAAGACATCGGCGGTGCTCGGCCGCCGAGGGTTTAATCAGCGATAGGCAAGTGCGGCTTACGACTGTATTTAAGATACTTCTGCCTTTCGAGCGATGTTTTCCTTCCTTTGGCTGCAGTTTCAGCCCTGGCTTAATAAATTACATGAAAATGACCTGAAGTTTAAAAAGAAAAAAAAAAAATCTCCACCAAAAAAATCCCGTCCCCCCCATTGCACACCCCCCACCCCACCGCTCCCCCCTAAATCTGAGCAAATACTGCCCCTGGTATTGTAAAGCTTTGAATGTTTTCACACCCCATTAATTTATTACTTCTCTCTCCTCATCTTTAAATTTTTTTTTCTGTTTTTTTTCTTTTTTTTTTTTTCCAAACGCAGACTCCCCGCTGCTACAGCGATTTTCATCTTGTTGTTAATTTTCCCTGCTCCATATGGAGCTCCAGACATTTCACCTGGAGGCTGTACTAGATTTTGCTGTAGCGATCGCACTTCCGGAGGCCAAAACTGTCATTTAAGGTTCCCGGTGCATCTGTCTACGCCAGGCTCCTCGCGCTGGCACCGGGCGAGGGCGAATAACAAATGGGAT
Source organism: Bucorvus abyssinicus (assembly GCA_009769605.1). Taxonomy (NCBI): domain Eukaryota; kingdom Metazoa; phylum Chordata; class Aves; order Bucerotiformes; family Bucorvidae; genus Bucorvus; species Bucorvus abyssinicus. The sequence goes on from CM020038.1 coordinate 20,754,687, forward strand.
GCACCTGAGATTCAGATGATTAGCGCGCTCGGCGAAGGCGGGCGAGCGGCGAGCGCGTCGCTGTAGGGATGGGGAGGGCTAAGCAGCCACCCTGGGTGAAGCCCCGCGCTCACACCTTGCGTCGGGGCTGCACCGGGGAAAGCGCCGGCGTCCCGGCAGCCTGAACGCGGAGACGGGCGAATATTTCATCCTGCCTTGTCATTGATTAGAAAAGAGCCTTTAATTTCATTTCACCCCATGTTGTGATTAATTTGCATTCTTTGTCAGAAGTTAATGGAGTTTTTTATGGTTCACTCTGAAATCCTTGAAGACATCAGAGTTGATCTGATGTTTATACAACCGCCAGCGGAATTTTTTCATTTGATTGATGGAGAGCTTGATGTTATTCCAAACGGCTTTTTAAGCTGTTTTTAAGAATTATTTGAATGAATTGCAGGCAAGATATTGTTATAACGATCAAGATTATCTGTTAAAAATCTGTTTCAAATAAAGAACATGATAAGTAGAAAAAAAGATCAAAAAGCCAGGAGAAATGATGAATCCGGCAGATGATATTTGTTAAAATAGATAACCCAGGGATTCGAGTCAGTTATTTCAAAATGTGCTGAAAGTCGGAGAGCCCCTAATTGAAGGCTCTTCTTGAATATAAAGACTTTAAGACTCTTTTTTAATTTAAGACTTTATTTTTGCAGCACAGCAGTGGGAACAAATTAGTAAAGAGTTTAGTTCTAGTTAGATTTTTTTCCCCCCTTTTTCTTTAACCTCCGGCTTTTTCACCTTCATCTTAGCAGCAAGGCGAGCAGGCAGCGCTGGTGTCTCTACCTCGGAGAGGCGAGACTGTCAGGTCTGTTAGTTCAACAAAACGATGACATATCGCTCGTCTCAAGGAAGAGACAATCTTAAATCCCCCTGCAAAGGAAACGTAAGTGGATAACGGAGATCTTACAGCCCAGGAAAGCGCTCGCTGTAGACTTGCCATTGGTTTGCTTCAGCAGGAAACACCCCGGCACAAAACCCTCGGTGAAAGCGAGCTGCTTTCCGCTCCTCCTGGGAGGGAGAGGGCTGCGCGTCGCCCCAAGCCCGGCGTGGCAAAAGCGGCGGCGAGCCGGTGCCGCCCGGGCTGCGGCTGCGGGGCCGGATCCTCAGCCGGAGCTCACCGCTCTCGGGGACAAAGCAGCCCGACACCAGCCTGGGGACACGGCTCCTTTTCTCAGCAGGAAAGGGGTTTGCCAGTGTGTGTGGTGGGGGGTTCTTTTATTTCTGAAACCAAAGCTGGGGTTTTCCTGCACGATTTTGGTTTTATCCTTTCCTCAGCAAATCCTGCCCTCGCTGTGATTTCTGCAAGTAAGATTTAATTATAGGTCAAAAAGCGACTGTGCAAGCGCTTCCATTTCCAGCAGATTAATTTGTTTGCTGTATCTGAGTTTGCTAAATAATTGCATGGTTTTCAATGAAGTTGCTGCTTTCTGATCCCCGTATTAACACTCTCTGAGATCCTTTTTGTTACGTGTAATCCATACTATTGACCAAATTTGGCCTGGTTTCATTTAAATGTAAGCAGCTTGTCAAGGAAAAAAATATTTCGTTTGACTTGGCATGTAAAGTAGCTGTTTTCCTGTTGTTTTTCCCATTGACAGAAGCATCCTTTAAGCATTCATTTATTTTGTGAGAATAAATCGAGGGTTGGTTACAGCATGTTTCCTAGTACGAAAATGTTTTTCTTCCACATAGATCATTATATCTACCCATTTCAAAGACATTAAGCACTGTTCAAATGCTAATGCCAGAATAGTGAATTAAATTATTGCATAATATCTTAAATATGATTTGTGCAAATATTTTTTCTTTTATAATATGTTCCAGAAATCACTGACAATATTTTAAGTCATCTGCTATTATTCTAAACTCTTGCCAATTTGTTAACCTAGGTTTCACATCTATCATTTCTGAGATAATATACTTCAGGCACATTTTGCTTTGGTTTTTTTTTTTCTCCTTAGCCAGAAATAAGTTTGATCTTAAATTTTATTTATCTATTAGAAACTTGCCGTAAGATTTTAATTCAGTTTTAGATTTTTCAGAGGTGTTTTCTGTTTTGAAAATGGAGAGATTTTAGCAAAAAAAAAAAATCTCTTAGGAATCTGAAGTATAATGACAAAATTATATTATTTTATTCTCATCTTCCTGTCTGATTTTAAAAAAAAAATGTAAAATTGATGCTTGAATAGTATGGTCAGGTTTGAAAATGTAGGTGACTATAAATCCTGATTTTATAGTAAGTTTTACTATGTTTTTTAATACATTTTCAGAGTGGATTATGAGCTTGCGATCTTGAAGGACTGATGTATCGTTTTTTGCTTCTTAACCCTGACACTTAGAGGTGGTCTGAGGGACTAGGGCTTGGGCTGAGGTTTGTGACCAGCGTTCCAGGTCGTGTTCAGTGCCTGTTCCCCTGTTCTGTGTCAAACCTCGTACCTGGTCACACTCAGCTCAGCTGCAAAACCCTGCGAGAAGCTCCGTTTGCTCCAGTGGGAAAATCACTTTCCACAAATAACTGCCCATGGGCGCATCTCTGCGGTCAGGGCGTAACTTTGTGTCCTCCAGTTAGTTGTGGTGTTGGCACCCTTTGCAATTCGTGTCGCGTAAGAAAACGGCTTCATGCATCGAGCCCTTTTCTTGCTCCGTGCAGTTGTTATCTTGCCCTCACAGCACAGGACTGACTGTGCCGAGACCCGTTTGTCTGCGGAAGTCGAGCAGGAACCTGAGATGAAGTTTGCCATGAGAGCTGCTTACCAGGAGGGAAAAGAAACCATCCAGGAGGAAATAGTGAAATCTCCTCAGAGAGATTTTTTCAGATATACGAGGATCTCCTGCTTGAGTTGGGGCTTCCATGGAATGGGAGATGTTCCTGTAGTGCTTGGAAGGAAACGTCCTTCCCAGTTGCGATTCCTGCAGTGGGTCCAGTTGAATGACTTGCCTGAATGAAACCTCCAACCTGGGAGATCGGCTCTCCCTAGGAAGAAAGCTGGCGGTAGGAGGATTGGTTGGTTTGGTTGGGTTTAGGTGGCCATTTGCAAACTGTCAGCAAATACTGGTTTTACTGAAAATTTACATCTTCAGTGCTCTGAACCGGCTCTCTTAGCTGGGATGAGGAGGAGGTATGGTCTCATCAAAGTCACCCAGGAACTGCAGATGAGGGGAGACAAAGATGCAGCAGATCCCTGCTCCGTTTTGCCTGTTTCCTTACCGAGGATGCAGCTCTAAGAGCGCTGTGACTCTCCGCGTGTTTGAGGAGCAAGAGTACCTGCTCCTCACAGGTCTATGAGGTTGTGAGGCACTTCTGGAGATGGTTGTAGCGGTCACAACATTTGTTCTTCCCTAAGTTCATGGACTAGTAATGCCAGAGGCTGCAGGCTGCGTTTCTATCACAGCACACATGACCATGTCATCCTCCTCTGCTGGGTGATGGTTGCTCAACATAGTGAGCGGTCCCAAAGGCCAGAACAAGAGTGAATGATTTTTGAGGTCTAGGCAGGTGTTTCCCTTCCACAGCAGCCGTTCTTATGCCAGTCCCATGGAACGGTGGGTTTAATTCGTGAGACATGCAATGGGTGTGACATGGGAGAGGATGCTCATTGCCTGGAGTGGTGCCTCAACCCACGCAGCACCTCAGTTTAGTTAAAAAACTCCACTCGTATACCCAAATATTTGTTGTTTTGGGTTATTTCCTTTCAGATGACCCTAGAATTGTGACATCTGTAGCGATCACAATTTTGCCGCTCTTTGGAGAAAGCTCACAATTTTTCTAGATGCCTTCCAGTGACAGGCTTTAGCAATTTTTACCTCTATCTTTTCAAGCCAGAAGAGACTTGCAGTGGTGTGCTTACGAGGAGGGACCATCCTGACGGCTATTCACCTGCTGCTCTTCAACGCTTCTGGTACTGGAGGCTCTCTTGTTTCCTTAGATGAGTTGTTCCTCTGCTTTATGATTAAGGTTTCCCTTGCTGCGGGCTGTGGTGGTAGCTGTGTGTGTAATGAACATGGAGAAGAGGTGCAGGAGGGTTGGTGGTTATGTCATCCTTACTCTTGTCTTTAGTGTGAGGACCCCAGTTCTTTCGGTCTCTCAAGATTTCTGACTGTTCTTGTGGGGTTTTTCTGAACTTCTCCAGCTGGCCAACAACTCTCTGGGGTGCCCAGACACAGCACTCCAGTGCTGCATGGAGAAAGGATAACCATGTGTTCTTCAGGCTATACTCCTCTCTGGACATCCCACTGTGGTGTTTGCCGTTTTGGGGGTTTTTTTATTAGCATCATGACATTATTCCTGCTCGGTCATGATTGGTTTCCCTCTTCTTCAGTGGCCTCTAGGTTCTCCTGGTGTTCCCCTCTATTGCCATGGTGGTCATTTCGCTAAATTTGATGGACATGGGTGACATTAGGCAAGAACTGGTCAGAACTAAACCCTGTTCCTTTATTTGGTTTCTGGCTGACCATCCTTTGTTCTACTGAATACACTTTCTGTGGTGTTTGAAACAAGGTCTTCAACAGCAGTCAGCTGAATTTATTGTCTTCCCTAAGACTTGCTTGTCCCACATTCCTGCTGCCTGAGGAGCGTGTTACCGTGAGCACCCTGCTCCTGCTCCAGTGTAGCAGTTATCGTTGGCTTCTCACACTCCCTCTATAATTTCCGCCGTGTGTAGGTTTTCATGCCCGCCTTGTTGAATTGTGTTACTAAACTCTGGTGAACAGATTTCTGTGAGAAGTGGCTGCAGTTCAATGGTGGATGAAATAATCTCTTTATATAAATTTGTTTGCAGACCTCTGGGAAAACCAGCATAATATAATTGTAAGAATATATTTAATATTAAGGTTGTTGTGAATTGTCTTTTTTGTTATTGTTCTATTTTTATTCTTTTTTTTTTGTCCTTTGTTTTGTGGCAGTGATCGAAGCTTGTCATTTCAAAACCCACCCATTGGGATGGGGAGGGTGCTCAGAATATCAGGAGCAAATTAGGGGGGGGTCAGTCGTTCTGGTTTGGTGCTTTGACTTCTTTCAGAAGTATAACCAAATGCCATTTTGAAAGCACTTGGGAAATATATCTAAAGATGACGTTTTCATTCCAGAGGAAGAGTAAAACCCACGGTGCTGAAGCCCACATGGAAACATGGAACGCTTACGTGTTCCTTTTCCATTTGTATCAGGGCAGAGACAAAACAAGTGTGTGCTGGGCATTGGTCAATAGGAGACGATGTCTGTTGTTTCTGCTGTTCAATAAAACTTAACCCTCATCTGTGACGATTAAAAATAAGTTACATGTACTCTTAAAATCCACAGTTTCCTGGATTAGGAAAATAAATGTTCTGCTGTGGAGCCTCCCTTAAAAACCAGAACTGTGTGATTTGTTGGTATATGTATTTTTCCATTAAAAAAATACCACTAGCTTGAAAAGCAGTATATATGTAAAGAGAAAAATTCTTAACTGATATGGGAAGATCTAACCCTGGGTCACCTGCAAATCTCTCAAACAAGAGCTCCAGGGCAAGTCCTAATTCCAGAGAGTAAAAGCGAAAATTAAAGCTTTCGCTGGTGACTCCTCCAAGTTACCCGGGGTGGATTCATTTGAGTTCCGTTGATTGTGCTTGTGAAGATAATGTGAAAGGGATGGTAGAGGTCTTCGCAGCCACTTCCCGTCCAGAGTATCTCCATGGAGACAGAACTGTAACCTGATGGTCTGTCGAAAGTTGCTTTTCATAACCAGGGGCATTCATTAAATAGTAGATGAAGCAGGAGGCAAACTTTTGCATTTTTAACCAACCTAAAAAAACCTGCCATTTGGAGAATGTGCTTTGTGCGGTAGTTTATCCAGATACCACGGATGTTTCATGACCTGAGGAATAGACTCTTAATGTAATAGATTTATTCATCATTTGCCCTGCTTCTTCAGATTATAAACTACCACATGCAGTAAGTAAAAACACAGCAAATGATACAACGTGGGTTCCAAAACGCCAAAGAGCTGATGGAATTCTGCAACTTCACCGTTCTGCTTGCACACGAAAAGCTTACCCAACCTCCTGAGCAGCTGGGTGTGCAGCGGTGAGCAGGGCAGGGGCTCACCCGCGTTCCTCTGGCCTGGCCGCGGGCACGGGTTGGTGGGGAAAGGCTTGCAGTGATGAGAAGGATGTTGTGAGGAGCACATCAGAGCGTTCCTCGATGCTCTTGAAACACGCGCTGCGCCTTCTCGCCTTCCTCTCAGGCAGGGTGTTCGGTTGTGTCACTGCTACCGTTTCACTGCTTCATGTTCTTCATGGGGAGTACAAAAACCTGCCCGTGACAGTCCCCGTCCCCGAGTGCTCCGAACGCGCCACGTGCACGAGCTGCAGCCGCTGCACTGGGATCCCCCGAGATGAACCTGCCTCCTGAACGTCTTATCGCCCGGTAGCGCAGGAAACCCAGACACCGAGGGGAGGGGAAAAAAGGAGCGTGGGTGAAGAGGAAGATAAAACATTTTCCGTTGAGTACTTTTAAAACGGTTCTTAATGCGCTATAAAGCCGGGTGCTTCCCTTTTTCATGAACTGTGCTCGGAAGGAGAAGCACCGCCTGTAAAGTTGCCGTCAGTTAGGTTTGGTTTATAGTTGCAGAGGCTGCCCAATAATGGGATCTCGGAAAAGGTAAACAACATAGTTTTAACAGTGAAAAATACGCCTAATATAAATACGGCGAAGTTCATTGCTGCTCAGAACTTGAGAAATATGTCTGTAAGGGTGCGTTTTCCAGCGGAGTTAACGGAGGAGCACAGTGCAGCCTTACAGGCAATATATCTGAGACAGAGAAAATAGGTAATACATCTAACCGGGGAGTCTCTGTGGCATTCGCGAGGAGGAGAGCACAGTAGCTTTATTTAATTGAGAAAATGAATCAATTACAATGATGTTGCATCATCAAATGCAAGGGAAATAGCAGCGCTGTCGTTACATCGGGTAACAGTGTTAAAAAGTAATTGAGTGTCTTAAGCATTTTGAATCAATTCCAGGTAGTGGCACAGCTACCTTAATGCAAAATTTATGAAGATGATCTCAAAATAATATGTCGCCATCAAAATCGTGTAATAAAAGCCGGTAACGATGTGTGCGTGAGCGAGCGCACGTCTCCCTCTCGCAGGAGCCGGGCCGGCCGCTCTGGCAGAGTTGCAGTGTCACGGGAAGAATTCTGTAACACTTCCATTTGCGATGCTTTATTTTTCATTAGGAGCACTGAGCGCTTTTATTAGAAATAATATTTTAGATCTTGTTCTCAAATGGGATGCAATCGTATCCGTTGTGAGGCTATGCGTACGATGCCAGCTCTGTTCCTTTTCACGACAAGCCGTGTTTTCCCGGTAAGGAGCTGTGACTGATGCTCTGTCTGGATGCAAAACCGAGTCGCCTGTTCCTGTGCGCCAGTCCAAAGGAGCCTGGGACCATCCCGGTTGAACACACCGAGTCTATTGTGTCATTTAGCATCTGGAAGTGAAGTATGGAAAAAAGACCTTTTACAGCCACCAAATATTTTCCTTATTAGCAGCAATGCAAGCCAGGCAATTTATTCTGTTGGGTTGTAATGGAGTGACAGTGACCATGTAAAAGTACAAGGGGCTCCTTCTGTCTGTCTAATGTTTTCTTCCCTGGAAAGA